>JACXGJ010015030.1:0-13984 GCA_016801105.1 Esox niger
TGAGATCAGGGACACATGTTGGATGTAACCAGCACTGAGATCAGGGACACATGTTGGATGTAACCAGCACTGAGATCAGGGACACATGTTGGATATGACCAGCACTGAGATCAGGGACACATGTTGGATATGACCAGCACTGAGATCAGGGACACATGTTGGATATGACCAGCACTGAGATCAGGGACACATGTTGGATATGACCAGCACTGAGATCAGGGACACATGTTGGATGTAACCAGCACTGAGATCAGGGACACATGTTGGATATGACCAGCACTGAGATCAGGGACACATGTTGGATGTAACCAGCACTGAGATCAGGGACACATGTTGGATGTAACCAGCACTGAGATCAGATGGTCACTGAATAGCGACAGAACAGACTCTCACCACCTTCATATTCCATATTCAGAAACTCCCACCATGGTTACTGTGCATACTCTCCCTCCGTCCTAACCTCTCTCCCGGTTGTCTCCACAATACCTCCCTCTATCTCTCAACCAGGCTTCTGAGGACATGCCAAAACAAGCCGCCGGGCTTCCAGCCGCCGGGCTTCCAGCGCCGTCTGTCTTTCACAGAGGGATGGAAAGATCACTAAAAGGCTCTTCAGAGAAGCACTCAAGTCAAAGGACTACTTAAGCCTGGACTGCTCGACTTCGTGACCCTTCACCTTCCTCTAAAACAAACAGGTCGTGAACCCGCGGCTGCAGTAGCATACTAGTAGATGATGAAGAAGGACGGGGAAATCCCTTCATATTTTTCACTGACACATCACATGCAGTAGGCCTCTTCCTCCACCAGTGCTATAGTAGGTAGACAGTAAATGACACTGAATTAACCGAATGCAATGACTGGCTCCAATATGTATGCAATATTGATCGTGAATACTTTGATATCGATATTGATTTCAATATTCTTAAATACACGTAAAAATATGTTTAAGAATGGACTCTGACACAGCCTTTCAAAGTATGAAAAGGACATTTTCTTTTACTACAAGTACATTAACCTCGGGAACCTAATTACTGCTATCCCTGCATTTCAGTTGGACATGCACCTTCATTTGCCTTTTTCACACATTTAGTATTGCCACTGGCACTTGCATTTGCCTTCATTGCACATCTATACATCCCACTTGTACATTAAACTTAATACTTTTACATGTTCTGCTCTCCTATTTGCATTTCTGGTTAGATGCTAATTGCATTTTGTTGTAGTGTACTTGTATTGTTCAATGCCAATAAAGTTTAATCTAAAGTTTTTCTTAGCATATTCCCCCAAGTTCAGTCTCTACAGTTGAGAATGCTCAATAACTCTCAAACAAGGCCAATCACAGGTATTGGCTTTTTAGTACCTAATCAACACTAAAAGCTGAATAATTTTGAAAACATTAAAACAAACGATCGAATTGACACAAGCTGTAAACTAACTACACATAGCTTGGTAGGCTACCACAAAGGAAATATGAATGCTGTTCGCTAGCAGAGTCCAGTGTTTTAGCCTCAGATTTCTGATTGAACTGTATTGGTAAAACCATAGACCACTGATCCAACTGTATTGGTAAAACCATAGACCACTGGTCCAACTGTACTGGTAAAATCATAGACCACTGGTCCAACTGTACTGGTAAACCATAGACCACTGGTTCAACTGCTTTGGAAAAGTCATAAACCACTGGTCCAATTGTACTGGTAAACCATAGACCACTGGTCCAACTATACTGGTAAAACGATAGGCCACTGAGAAGAGTTGTCGAGATAATAGAAAATAAAGGAGGACAGTCTTCTGTACGTCTTCTAGAGTAGAGATATCAAACGGCTCATTTAATCCCAGCATTGAGGCTAATGTTCTTTTGCTGTTCCTTTAGACAGAAACCTGTACAATTTATAAATCTCGTTCATACATTCTTCTTTTTTATCTTTCACCTGGAGCTTCCAAACATAACTCCAATGTTGTTTAATGTCAGTACTCAGGCAGACATGCCGTGTCATTCAGTAGTTTTATGTTAAATCTAGTAGAGGGATCACTGTGCAGGTACACAGTGAGTATTGATCTCCATGTTTGTAGAGCGGTTGGAACAGGAAATGACCTTTGCCCCCTCAAATGTTTGCAGATCACTGGGCAGCCCACTGAGCTCATTAATCACTGCTACGGAAAGAGGTGGCTAAAAACAGTGAAAGAGAAAGAAGGGGGTGAGTAGTGCCGTAGATAGCAGGTTAATGAGACCAGCCTCCCGGCTGTCTGTATATTATGTTTTGCAAGTGCATGGCAGATTCCTGTGTCTAGTAAAAATTACTGGCAAAAAGAATGGCTTCTCTGTGTGCCTCAATTTCGAACCATGTGGAGGGCTATTAACAGGTACTCTGTCCCCACTGGGAGTCTGTGAGTGACACTAGAACCTTGACGACTCACTCCCACCCTTTACAACCTGCTGCCCCCCCTCCCCCCAAAGACAGCCTGGCAACACCAGTGTCTTTCAGAGTGGCCCCCCTCCACTGCGGCGCTCTCTGGGGCCAGCGACATGGAGGACAGGGCAACATGAAAGGCTAACCACAGCCCCCTGATGACTGATAGCATTCAGCAGGACTCCTAGATGGAGGCCTGATAAGGAGGTGTTTAGCAGAGGGAGTCATATCAAAGAGCATCAGAGCCGCTAGAGGCAGCACGGGCAGCATGACCCGGGAGCACAAACTAATACACGCGCACACTGTCTTTCTGTTTCACAGAGGGCAAATACCCCACAAGACAAACAACATCTCTATAATCCACCTCCAAGTTAATTTTAAAGAGGAACTAAAAAGCCCTATCAGGTCATGGCATTATTCAGTCTGACTGCTAGCATCAGGGCACAAAGCTTGTCACTTCAATTTTCAAGCCCTGAAACAATGACATTCAGCAGGGACAGTCAGAGGTCAAAGAGCATGTGTTCCAGGAAAGACTTCATGTCCTTTGACATTTGTAGCCTGAATTTAACAGGCAGTCAGGCAAATACAGAGAAGACAAGGGTGTGCTTAAACAAACAATGCAATTTTGCATTAAAGTAAACATTGGGTATAAGAGGGAAATCCATACGTAGCCTACTGCTCATAGCTAAAGAGAAGTCATTGAAGACAAGGCCTCTAAACAAACAATGCAGTTTTAAATTAACGACAAAAGGGTTTAAAGAGAAAAACCACATGTAGCTTATTGCTCACACCGAAAACGTGCCAACTTAACTGTGATGTGTAATTGAAAAATAACATTGTAAGGCACTCAGGACTACAACACTGCTAGCCTGGTACCTATAGGCTGTGTTATTCAATTCGGTTCCGGAAGGGCCGAAACACTTCTGGATTTCATCTTATTGTTTCTAAGTAAGGACTAATTCAGAGTAGGGAAATCGTTTCAGCCGTCCAGGACCGCAGTTGAATACCGCAGTTGAATATCCCTGGTCTAAAGCCTAAATAATGAGGACACAATATGACATGAACGTTATATATACGGTCTCGCACCGGGGAATTATGCACAAGTGCTTTTAGTTCCCCGTAAAGGGAAGCAAGCATTATTTAAGGTATGGAAAGAAATGATGTAGTAAGGTTGTAATATTAAATTGTCCAGACACCACTTTATAACGTTATTCAGTAATAAATTGTATTTGTTCTTACCAGACAGACGCAGGTGATGCACGGGTTGTCGGTTATATTAGGTATGTGAAGCACTTCTCCTTCGTTCTCGCAGCTGGCTTCTGTACCTGTGAAGGGCGCGATCAGTCAATAAATACGCATATTTCATCCAGTGGTCTAACAACTAGGCCAGACACAGCACTTAAGCGACGTTACAATTGTCGTCAAATGTGATAATTTCTTTGCAACGAAATTCACTTTGTTTGAACATTTATTAAATGTACTTATTGACCATATTAAGGCAGGCTAAAATAATCACATCTGTTGAGTTTATGTAATCACAGTATACACGCAGGATTGCTCACATGCCTGTCTGTTTTGATGACAGGCGTCTTGTTTTGAATCCAGATAGACAAGCTTTTAATTCCGCGACAGATAAACCCGCAGACTTCCAGACGACTCTAATATTTACTACCTTTGCGTGTAATTAAACCAGCACGGATTTAGTCGACTAAGGGACAAGCAAGACATTTACTTTCATCCAGTGAGATTTTATAAAACATGAATATGAAAATGTAGTAGTGTTAATTCACCTCCACATGTTGCAGCGGATTGTAGTGACAGGGCACGTATGCCTTTCAACAATCAAAAATGTTCTACGTTGAAAATAATGTTCCACCCCGGGACCTACGCGAACAATAGACCGATGATATTCAGCATATTTCGAATACCAGGTAGCGACATACCATGGCACTTTGATCCAGTGGGATTATTGTATAATGATAATCTACTCATCTGGTACGAATATGCAGTTTTTCCCCAGAAAGAAATTCTGTTCGCCCAATAATAACACACCAGGTGACATGGGACGGCAACCTCAAATCAACTCCAGTTTCAAACTGAAGGGGTTAGTCGGCGGGTGATGCAATGCGCCTGTCACACTGTTTAAACCGATGCAGTGGTAAATTACCAGTAAACCGACAGAACCTTGCTTGTCGTTAAAATGAATGGAGATGCGGATGAATGGGCTCTGTTTCACATAGCCCACAGGCAGGGAGAATCAAATAGCAGATAATAAAAACGTGCGCTACCGACGCAACGTGTGAAACCCGCTCCTGATCGTGATTTGGCACGCGCAAGTAGCCTAACGGTAAAAGTGAACAAGTTTATAGGACACCTGGGCATATTAGCACATTTATTATTTCATGTTTTTGAAACTAATTAGACTAGCCCCCGGTCATTTATCTTACCTGTAATTAATGGCAAGCTGGATTGTGGCATTTGAAACAGTAAAAACACGAATAAAAATGTGAACTTGGCGCGGGAGCAGCAAAATAACAACATCCTGAAATTGGTCCAGTCGAGAAAAATAAGGAAAGTTTCTAAAAAGAAAAATTATTATATGGAACACTATTTTTGTCCATATGAGTTGGAGTGAGAACACAAACACTCGAGTAAGTGAGACTCCAGCATAATTGCCCCAAATGCAATATACTATACAGTTCCTCAGCTCGTATTGTTCCAGACCATAACCTTCACTTTGTCAAAATGCAAAACGACATCGCGCGTCCTCGGGCGTCCGACAATCGACCGGACACGTGAAAATTACAATGACAATGCCGTGTGGACAGCCAGGCGACAGTCCTCATGTCGCGTCCAGGAGCGCGCTTGTGTGCTCAAAAGAAGTATTGGGGTAAGGCTTTAAAAAGTTAAAATGAAAAGTGGGGTATTAAATTTAAAACAAATAAAATAGGCTTAAAATAAAATTAAACATTAAACTATTAAAAAGGATCAATATATCATAAAGTAAATGGCTATTAAATTATTTAAAAAAGTTTGGCAATACATTTTTTTTAAAGTTGGTCAAGCGCTTAATAAAACTGCGTTCGGAATTGTAGGTCCGTTTTGTGCAGAGATGCTGTCTCCAAGGAGCGGGCTTTACACCAGCCGGCACGGGTCTCGTTCACTCCGAGTTACGCGAGAAGGGAATCACCTCCAGCCAGCCCAAAGTTATAGTATACTCCTACTGGGCGCACGGCGATGCCAGCGTAGTAGAAACTCTATTTGTCCAGTTAAACATCCCCGGAGGGTATAGGAACCTCCTCCAAACAAGACGAGAGCGGCCCTCAATTTTCAAATCGTTACTAGGGGTTTAATAACCAGAATAATTTGACGTCCAATCGCGCCCGCTGTATCCCGCTGCCTGCCGCTGTGGTAATGAAACCCTCTGCAGAACACTGTGCTGAGACCCACCTACTGCTATCGGATCTAGTTTCACTCTTAACAAGCCTGGTCTGGATACACAACATGCGTTTCACGTGTAGACCTATTCACTACTCATCTCTGATGCGCTTCCTCAACACCACCACACTGAAAAAAAATGAAGAAATCGAATAGTGGATCAACGAAACGTATCTAATTCAGACCACTTTGCCTGTCAAGGTGTTTTTTGCACTATTGGAGTTGCCTAGAGACCACGGGTCATCCCAGGCCATTTGATCTAATCTCCCGTGTTGATGCTGCGCAATGCAACTTCTGTGTGTTCAGAAGACTATCATATATTCAAATTTCTTATAATATATGTTGCAACTAGTAATTAGTTAGTTACGTTCTTTTAAAACCCACTTAAAAGGTCTTTTTGCAATACAGTATATATTCTATAACATTTCAATCACCTATAATAAGGCCACATAGTATATAGTGCATTACCAGCTTGTATAAAAAAGTGTTCATTATTGTTCAGACTGATTTAGAAATCTACACCTTTGAAAATAGTTTGGCACACTTAAAATTGTAGTTCTGAAGAACCTCAAAATTGTAGAAAAAGCATGTCTTCAAAGACGCAATGGCGAAACTCCTTTTAACTAGATTTAACTGTCAGGAACATTGTTTAATTTTATGGAGCTGTATTGCTCTTGTTACTTCACACTGTAAACATGCCATGAGTGGCGGGTAAACTGCCAGAATGTGTGAGAGGAGTGTGCGAGTGTGTATGTTCAGCAGTACAGACAAACATTGCATTTTGTTGACATTTTACGCTAGATGGCGCCAAAGAGCACACTTTCCAACTAGGTCAGCCTATTCCAATTTCTCAGCAAACATGAACACAAATGCCAAGAAATGACCCCGTTCACTGTAAAACAGCCCTATAGGGATGTAGCCATTCGATTTTGTGCTGTTGTGTAGATGTCACTAAGTCCTGCTTGGGCGAATGTGTGTAACCGGTGTGAAGTCAATTCTCTGCATAGTAAAGACTTGGTAGTTGTTCTCCAGACATTAAGATGTCCAGGCTGCCAGCTGCCCAGGGTTAAGGCTGTGGCTAGACGGTGGGTCTGGTTCCAGAGGGTACGGGGTTACACTCAGCTGTTGTGTCACGACTGGAGCGTGACCTCCGTCCGGGTTGGACCACCTCCGGCCTGGATCAGGCAGCAGCATCCCGGTGGGTCCAAGCAGGGAAACCCGCGCTACATCACAACTTAAAACAAACCCGAAGTCTGACCCCTGCACTGCAAGAGGTCAGTTATCCGCAGGCTTCAGCTGTGGAAGGGTGACTGAGAGGCAACGGCATAAGGGCCCTGAGCAGAGACGACACACAACCACAACACGAGCATCACCTATAAACACGCCAGAATATATAACAGTGACTGGGACCAAAACACAACCACTATGATACATACAACATTTCCATAAAGTATGTGAGTGTATCTCTTTAAGACAGGGGGAGAGGAGTAAAGTGGCAGGTATCAAACAGTGAGAGCTCCAGATTTAGTCTGGGACTGGAACCATTCACATTGAATACCTTTACTTCATTTTTACAAGGTTTTCACAGGGAAGATGGGATAACAACTAATCTCCTTCCATAGACGGAGGACAGTTTCATTAATACTGTTCTGGACAACAACATGCAGATATACCAGCTACACAGCCCCTCCAAACCAGCTTCTCAAATAAAATCACACCAACCATTGACATTCTAAAAGTTTAATCCAATCTTTTTTATTACCTTCTCTTATAACTGTGGCACTGTTACACTTTTTTTTACAGTGGGGCTGTAACAATGTTTGATTCTAATTCTCAAATGTTCTTGGACTTGTTCATGTAAAACAGAGTGCGACAAAGCTTTTAGTCTAAGACAATTTCATGAGAATTTGAAATAGAAAACCCTTTCAAATCCAAAAGACATACCAAAATACAGACCTGAGAAGAGCGTCTGCCGGAGTCCTACTCAATCTACTTCCAACATGTCGCTGGAACCAAATATCTACAACATACCTTTGCCAAATGAAACATAAATTCACACGTTTTCAATTGACTTTGTGTAAAGCTCAGGGACATTTGCACAGACCATTTATATTAAGGAAAAAGCAAACCTGAGATTACTACTTAAAGCCACTGGCCAAAGACTTGGTCTTTTTAACAGTGGTCATTATTAAAACACAAAAACTGACTATCAGAACTTAACAGACATACTTACATGGAGAGAACGAGACACAGAATAAAAGGGATAAAGAAAAACATACAGAGGGTGACAAAATGATCCAGTAAACATTAAACAACCGTTTGGTATTTCTAACTAACCACTGTGCTTTTTCTATAAAAAAACAAAACAAGAACAGAACAGGATCCTGTGTACATTAGCTGATAATGGAACAAGACCTTAATTATGTTGAGTGTGATGCACATCTAAACTCCACAAGACATGTACAGACAGCACACGGAACAGACAACACACGGGACAGACAACACACGGAACAGACAACACACGGAACAGACAACACACGGAACAGACAACACACGGAACAGACAGCACACGGAACAGACAACACACGGAACAGACAACACACGGAACAGACAACACACGGAACAGACAACACACGGAACAGACAACACACGGGACAGACAACACACGGAACAGACAACACACGGGACAGACAACACACGGGACAGACAACACACGGAACAGACAACACACGGGACAGTCAACACACGGGACAGACAACACACGGGACAGACAACACACAGGCCCGACATTAGAGCACAGTAGGGACATAAAGAGCTGCAAGGATTGTCATTGGTCAGGCTGACCCAATGGTCCTCTAACAGAGGCTGGCTAGAAACACATTGCAAAGCTTGTAGGCCTGTTTGTCGGAGAACACAGGCGTGTGCTAGTGTTGAACATGTATTGGTGTGTGTGTTTGTGCAGCTGTGCTTGCGTGCGTAGATTTGCGTGTGTGTCATGATGTCCCTCCTGGTGGATGATTTGGGCTGGCTTCCCCCTCCGTTTCCCTGTGATGATGATGGGATTCCTGTCTCATGAAGGGAAGTCCTGGACCACGGTGGCCTTGTTCAACCCAAGGGGACAGACGGATGGAACATGGCCCACTCGTCGGCTGTTCTACAGGAGCTTTTAACAGCGTCACCCAACAGATACAAACCAAAGGTCTATTCTATGAACCAGCATCAGCCTTGAGAGACGTGTATGAGTGTGTAAAGGACCCTGTGTTTGTGATTATTGCTTGACATCATCCCTCGTCAGCAGCAGCCTCTGGCTCTTTCTTTTTCTCCTTGACCTTCACAGATGACCTTCTCAACACGTTCTCCTTTCCGGGCTCTTTCAACGTCTCTTTGCTTGACTCCTTAGAAGACTCCTTCTTTGACTCCTTTCCAGATTCCTTGCTGGACTCCTTTTTTGACTCCTTTCCTGATTCCTTGCTGGACTCCTTCTTCTCCTTGGAAGACTCCTTCTTCTCCTTGGAGGACTCCTTCTTCTCCTTGGAAGACTCCTTCTTCTCCTTGGAGGACTCCTTCTTCTCCTTGGAGGACTCCTTCTTCTCCTTTGTCACTTCTGTAACAGGCTGTTCTGCCGTTTCCTCCACCGACTCCTGGACAGCCTCATCTGCAGACTCTTTTTTCACTTTAGTTTCTTTATCTGAAAAGGGCCAACAGGAGATACAGCAATGGGTTATGAGTACATTATAACCAGGAACACACACACGGACAGAAGTACCACAGGTCATCTACCAGGGAACTCATCTGTGGCTCCTCTTTCTGAAGGTGTTTAGACGTTGTGTCTTTTGGTGGTGATAAACAGTCTGAGGTCAATCTAAGGCAAATGCTCTCCTGGGTATTAGACTGCTCATAACACAGGAACATAGGAATACTGTAAGTACATAACAGTCACTCATTGAACCATTACTGCAGGTAGCATACAGCTCCAGAAAAACTTAAGAGACCACTCTTAAGTTTTTCTTTCCTTTCCAAAAAAGTCAAAAAGGAAAATTTTGAGTGAGAAACCTGAGGGTTCAATTTGCAGTCTCTTAATTTGAACCCTTCTGTTCCTCACTCAAAACATTCCTTTTTGACTTTTTTGGAAATAAAAGAAAAAGGTGCAGTGGTGTCTTCTATTTTCCAGAGCTGTATTTCATAGCAGAAGTCTTGGACCTCAGTCCGTTTTCATGGCTTCGTACGGCTCCCGGAGAAAAACCGAGTGACAATGGCACCTGTCGCATCACAAAGAAAGCCCCTCCCCTAACTCCCCTGTCCACATTTGATTGGCTCTTTGATAAGATAATGTTGAGCTGTTGTCTCCCGACAATGAGACATCCTTATCTCCATGAGAAAGGAGAGGGCTGCATGTGTGCGCTTGGGGTTTGTGGTGAACACTCTAGGACTGTGTGTGTGTGTGTGTGTTTAGAGACTCCGGAGAGGGTCTCTAATCAGTTGGATAATCGTCTGGGGCTAAAAGAGTCCTGGCACAACCAGCGTGCATGTTGAGAAAAGTGTGTGTATATAGGATACAGTGTGAATCGAGATGAGTTCTTCTGTAGGGTTTGATCTGCTGTGCGGTGTATGGCCAAGTTCAGTATGTGCAGTATGTGTGAGAACGACTCCAACCAGCGCATAGAGGTTCATTGTTGCTAGGGCACAGTGTGTTAGGGCACAGAGTATGTTAATTGAGTAGCCTTATAAACTGGCTGGTTTTCTCCAGCGGCCTCTGACTCTTTTGTCTGGTCTTCCTAAATGATCCGGTCAGGCAAGGCAGTGTAAAAATAACCAAATAAACCAAACCTAACCGCCAAGAAAGAGACAGGCCGCTTAAAAGACTCAACAGAAAACCCTGTGTCAGTAAAGCTCCAGTAAAAGTTAAACAGGGAGCAGTTTCTTATTGAAGGAGAGCAGGGTTGGGTACACACACACACACGCACACGCACGCGTGCACGTACACACACACACACACACACACACACACACACACACACACACACACACACACACAACCACTAGACGGACACCCTCAGATGTTTTACAATCACACATGAAAGAGGAGTGGTATAGTGACAGGCACAGATGAAATGCTGATGTAAGCACCCTCTCATTCATATAACAAACACACACGAATGCATACAGACACAGCAGTATGTTGGCTACACTTTACATAGGCATTTATATAGAGGCGGCCAGCAGCTTAGCAGTTAGAGGAACTGACCAGTAACCCAAAGGTTGCTGGATTGAATCCCTGAGATGCAAGGTGAGAAATCTTTGGTTCTGTCTCTGACTAAGAGAGTTAAGCTAACATCGGTCATGTTAATTGTTCTGAATGACTAAACTGTTAATCTATATTCAGGTAGTTGATTTACAACAGAAAACCTTAACAGGAATGTACCAGGGAACTCATCTGTGGCTCCTCTTTCTGAAGGTGTGGAGACGTTGTGTGGTGACAAACAGTCTGAGCCAAATGCTCTCCTCGGTGTTAGACTGTTCATAATATAGGAACATAGGAATACTGTATGTACATAAGAGTCACTTATTGAACCATTACTGCAGGTAGCATACAGCTCCAGAAAAAACAAAAATCCATTTATGGCCTGCTATGTAAACACTCATATTGGTTGATCCTCAAAAAATATGTGCAATTTGCAATGTCCTCGAAAGGTAACAAAAAGGAATCATATTACATTACTGAGTTTGGTTAATTTAAAAGTTAGGTGACTGACTGGTGTTTTGGACAGGGAACTAGGTATTTTAATGGATTACATTTTAAAAGTAACATGCCTACCATGCATGTACTGATCACGCGAATACTGAGTACTAATGTGTGTGTGTGTGATATATATATATACAATGTGAAAATACAATACAAGTCAAACTTGGACACACCTACCCAGAATAGGCATGTGCATACAACTTTTGACTGGTACTGTAAGTGTGTGTGTGTGTGTGTGTATGTGTGTCTTGTTAATCCCGTGCTGTGTGCTAGCGACAAGGCTAATCCAGGCTGGACACTGTCTGTCACTACTCTGATTGGATGACTCAGGTATCACAGAGGGAGGGAGATGCAGGAGCCTCTGTCCACACTTCACTTCGCAGCAGCTGAACAAGCCACGAGGCAATTCAGTATGTGTATCTGTGTGTGAGTGTGTGTGTGTGTGTGTGTGTGTGTGTGGGGGGGGGGGGGGGGGTTCAATGTGAGTGTGTGCGTCTGTGCTGGATAAAATAATGTGGAAGGGAACTGTGAGTTTGAGAGAGAGGGGACAGAAGTCCCTTCCAGATGTCACCTTCCCTTGTGAGATCCTAAGAGCAAAGTAGGAGGCATTGACTTCTACAATGAGTAACCATTGTGACACCGCTTTAAATGTTGCTGCTACCTCCCGGGACACTGAGATGGCCACTGTGGCAACCTGAAACAATGAGCTAGATCACACGGGCAGTGAAAAAAAAGGTGGCAGACGTAATTCATTCGGACAAGCAGGACTCTTGTCTGAGAAAAAGGGGTAACTGAGGCATTTTACCAGGACTTGATAAACATCTACGTAGTAACAGATGACGGGGCTATAGCATCAGAGAGTCAGGTCATCTCATAATTGTATTTTATCAACAAGCTAACACAGCGGAACGTTCTAGACTAAACAGAGTACCAGGCTACTCAGCACAACGAAAAAGTTGCAAACCGCCTCCAGCTGTACTCCAAAGCCAAGACCACAACGTCCTCACTGTCATCATCACCTATATCATCAGCTAAATGATCACTATAACCTGTCAAATACGTTTGGAGAGGTTTCTTTTGTAAGGAGTGTACAGATGTGTGTCTATGGTTTAGGCTCCATGAAGTTTCACTGTAACTCCGGACACACTGACAGCAACATAAAAGTTCACTGGAAAAAAAATCAGCCAAACAAACATCAACAAGTTGATAACATTTACCCAGAGGAGAATGCTCCTATCGCCTTTTCTTCAAAGCAGAGATTTTCCGCTGGGCTTCCCCTCTAAGAGCGGAGCACGGTGATCTTTTACAGCTTCAGGGGCCCATAGTCAAAATAGGCGCGGGCAGCACAGAGTGCCTGCATTCCCCTGTGTACCCAGAGCATGCGGGAGGCTTCTGCCTCGCTTCCCACTGTTTTCTAAATACTGCCGCTAAACCGCCTGGGACTGGCCCTGCAGCTTAAGGGAAGTGTGTGCCAGTGTGTGAGTGCGGTCCAGACAAAACGGCCGCATGGGACACAACAGCATTGTGTGTATCTAAAAACAAATCCCAGAGGAAAGCAACCTGGGAATAGAGGTTTGAGACAGGACAGAAAGGGAGGAGAGAGGAGACAGAAAGGGAAGAGAGTAGACAGAAAAGGAGAGCGGAGGATGGGAGTAGATAGTAAACAGGACCGATAGAGAAAACGGACAGAACAGAGAGGGCAGAGACGAGAGGACAGGAGCGCCAAGGGAAGTTAGAGGGGACAGACGGAAGAGAAAGGGCAGAGCGCCAAGGGAAGTTATATATTTGTCCACAAAACAAAAGGCTGTGGTTGTCACACGCATAGTCAGACATACAAAACACTTTCACATATTCCCAGGGGTCAGAGCACAGCTAACACGATCACTCCGCTCTCTATTTGGCTCCTTCTAGCACACAGACACACACACACACACACACACACACACACACACACACACACACACAGAGTAAGGAGTGTATGTAAGAGGGCGGGTATAGGCTGTGTGCATGCAGCGCCTGTGTAAACAGAGGGATGTAATCCCAGAAAGTGGTGGAGTCTAATAAGCCAGTAACCCCTCTGGTAAACCACTGCATGATCAAGCAAATGACACTTCCAACAGGAGAGGCAGGCCCTGGTTCCACTCGTATCCAACCCCACCTCCTCAACGACAAGAGAGGGAGGAGAAGGAGGGAGAGTTGTAGTTTTTTAATATTTTTTTTTTTACATACTGCCACACCGTGCCACAAAATCACAACAATTTGACTTGACAAAAATATTGGTGTCACAATTATGTAAACCAAAAAGTCATATGTATATATATATATATATATATATATATATATATATATATATATATATATATATATATATATATATATATATATATATATATTA
>JACXGJ010015031.1:0-14013 GCA_016801105.1 Esox niger
TGATGGTGTTTGTAGTTCATTCTGGAGGCAGGGTGTATGATGGTGTTTGTAGTTCATTCTGGAGGCAGGGTGTGTGATGGTGTTTGTAGTTCATTCTGGAGGCAGGGTGTGTGATGGTGTTTGTAGTTCATTCTGGAGGCAGGGTGTGTGATGGTGTTTGTAGTTCATTCTGGAGGCAGGGTGTGTGATGGTGTTTGTAGTTCATTCAAAGCATTAATGTATGTGAGCTGTTCTTAATTCCCAGGAGCCTACTGCCTGTCTGTGTTGGACTACGACAACACAAAAGGCCTCAATGTTAAACACTACAAGATACGCAAGCTGGACAGCGGCGGTTTCTACATCACCTCACGCACCCAGTTCACCAGCCTACAGCAGCTGGTCTTCCACTATCGCAGTGAGTAAAGGGTTATAAGCATGAATTACCCTACATACATGTCATGATATGTGGTGTCTGTTTCAAGCAAGCAGGACAGAGGTTACACAGACATTACTCTGCAGCTTCTGAATAATATTGGCACATCTGACAATAGTATCTGTTCAGTCACTCAGAAAACTGGGGCTTATTCATTCCAAAAAGCTAAACTCTTCAGCTGCAAAAGGCCCTCCCCTATTTTGTTCCATTTAACAAATCCAAGAGGGGCCTAACTGAATTCATCCAGTAGAAACTGGCTGAATAAGGTCACTGATGGGTTAGAACCCCTCTCCTCCACCCACCTGATTTGAATAACTCCTAGTTGGACAAACCCAAAGAGAAAGAACTAAAAAGCACAGACACACAGCCCTCTGTGGATTTAGTTTGTAACCCCTGGTGTTGACTGTGTCCCCCTCCAGAGCATGCAGATGGGCTGTGCCACTCTCTGACGGCCGTGTGTCCGGTACTAAAGCCTCAGACCCAGGGTTTGGCCCGCGACGCCTGGGAGATCCCCCGTGAATCGCTCCGCCTCGACCTCAAACTGGGCCAGGGTTGCTTCGGAGAAGTTTGGATGGGTGAGACACGCGCACATACCCCCACGCGTTCTACTTTGAATTCCAAAGAATACAATTATCAGACACTCATTCCATATTCTTGTTTCAGCTGTAATATATAGTGTAATAACTCTGTAGCAGACTGTGATTAAACCATTATGGTTGCCCTGGGTTACCAAACAAAATGATGCACTCCTTAAGCCATGAAAGTCTTTACTGACCCCCCCCCCCCCTCTGCTTACCTATGACCTCTGACCTCTGATCCCTGGCCGCTGTGTTTCCTCAGGGACGTGGAACGGGACGACCCGGGTGGCCATCAAGACCCTGAAGACTGGCACCATGTCTCCTGAGGCCTTCCTCCAGGAAGCACAGGTCATGAAGAAGCTGAGACATGAGAAGCTTGTGCAACTGTACGCTGTGGTGTCTGAGGAACCCATCTACATTGTCACTGAGTACATGAGCCAAGGTAACTGAAGAGCGCACCGCCACCATCATCAGTAGGACACACACCATCACAAATATGTACACCTTGTTAAACTCAGTAGGCCGGGAAGGGTGACGTCTCCCCCGCTAGGCCCGGGAAGGGTGACGTCTCCCCCGCTAGGCCCGGGAAGGGTGACGTCTCCCCCGCTAGGCCCGGGAAGGGTGACGTCTCCCCCGCTAGGCCCGGGAAGGGTGACGTCTCCCCCGCTAGGCACGGGAAGGGGGACGTCTCCCCCGCTAGGCCCGGGAAGGGGGACGTCTCCCCCGCTAGGCCCGGGAAGGGGGACGTCTCCCCCGCTAGGCCCGGGAAGGGTGACGTCTCCCCCGCTAGGCCCGGGAAGGGTGACGTCTCCCCCGCTAGGCCCGGGAAGGGTGACGTCTCCCCCAGTAGGCTAATCACACTGTTGCCCTCACAGGTAGCTTGCTGGACTTCCTCAAAGGTGATGCGGGCAAGTTGCTACGGCTACCTCAGCTGGTGGATATGGCATCTCAGGTGGGACACAAAGCACAATGGTGCCCTTTGGTATAGCAGTCTTTATTTAGTCCTTTAAATATTCCTTTTCCTAAACCCCACCTCTCCATCTTCTTGTTCTGCACTGTCGTCTCCCTGTCTCTCTTTTTTCCACCTGTCTCTCTCTCTCCATGTCTCTCTTTGCCATCGGTCTCTCTCTCCATGTCTCTCCTCTGTATAGATTGCCGCAGGAATGGCTTACGTGGAGAGGATGAACTACGTGCACAGGGACCTGCGGGCTGCTAACATCTTGGTGGGAGACAGCCTGGTGTGTAAAGTGGCTGACTTTGGCCTGGCCCGCCTCATAGAAGACAATGAGTACACAGCCAGACAAGGTGAGCCTCTGGTTACCTACAACCTGTCCTAAATCACTGACCATCCCTGTTCAACCTGGTTCTCATTCAGTCTGATCTGAGCGTGTGAATATATGGTTGCTACATGATTCCTTATGTGTTATTTCATAGTTTTAACGACATCTCTTATTGTACAATGACGAAAATAGTAAAATAAAGAAATACCCTTAAATGAGTAGGTGTGCCCAATGTTTGGTCTTCTAACCACTTCTGAAGGCGTTCTAATAAAAGCCCTGATAAAAGCATAAACCCAAAACATAAGTTTTATATAATATTTTTTATTTATTTTTGCACACCATTTAGTTTAGTTTTCAGTATGGATTAAATTCTCATTTGCTGTATCTCAGTTTCCGGGGCTCTTTTCCTTTTCGTTGTCGTGTATTTTGTTGGTCTTTCATTCATTGTTTCACCGACGCTCTGGGCTCCTTTACATTCTGGCCTGAGTGCAAACCCTCTCAAAGCTGTACTGCTAATAAAAACACGGCCATCTTGTCTGTTATCCGTGAGTCTCACTGGTCTGATGATTGTTTCCCAGGAGCCAAGTTTCCCATTAAGTGGACCGCACCAGAAGCAGCGCTCTACGGCCGTTTCACCATCAAGTCTGACGTCTGGTCGTTCGGGGTCCTGCTCACTGAACTGGCCACCAAAGGCAGAGTGCCGTATCCAGGTACCAGATAATTAACCAGCCTGCACGAGGGGTTGTGGTACATGGCCAATAGATCACAACTTAGTAACCAGTTCATAAAAGCAATAAGCTTCTGAGGTTTGATGTATATTGGCAATATACCATGGCTACAGTGTATTAGAGCAGTACAAATTGTTGTTATTTTAGACCCAGTGTGTACAGTCTCATAAACATTGGCTGTCAGCCAATCAGCATTCAGGATTCGGAGTGCCTGGTTTATAATTTCCTTTGTAAAAGTGAATTAAATTAGTTGTATACTCTGCGCTCCTAATAAGGTCTTAGGTATGAGTCACCGACATTTTGAATCTTGTTTTCACGGGTACATATAACATGCTTTCACCAAAAACCTCCGGAGACTAGACTTTACAGTCACTGCATCGCACCGGGTGGAAAGTGGGATCCACCGGAATGGTGTTGACAAGGAACCGCCGTGTTGTTTTCAGGCATGGTGAACCGCGAGGTGCTGGACCAGGTGGAACGGGGGTACCGGATGCCCTGCCCCGCCGAGTGCCCCGGCTCCATGCACGAGCTCATGCTCTCCTGCTGGAGGAGGGACGCAGAGGAGCGCCCCACCTTCGAGTACCTCCAGGGCTTCCTGGAGGACTACTTCACCTCCACGGAGCCCCAGTACCAGCCCGGGGAGAACCTGTAGGTCTCAGGGCCACACGAACCCCCTGCTGGACCGCGAGGAGCGAACGTACACTGTCTTTAGGCTCTGGTCAAAGGTCAGTTTGGAATTGGTTCCCAAAAATGTAACGGTCAGCGCTTAATGGGAATAGAACCGCGAGGTGGGTTGGCATGGGGACCGTTATTAAGGACTGATCCAGATGACAGACGGGTTGAAGGAATGGATATGGCTGATCGCCGGCATGTGGAGAAAGACTGTGACAGCTGGGGTGTCCTGGGGGGGGGGGGGGGCAGATGCCCTGCACACTGATCCTGGATCTGGTTAGAATTGTTACGTTAGAGAAGCTGATCCTGGATCTGTTGCTGAGGGAAACTTCAATCCTGAGCTTCCTCAATGCTTAAAGAGGATGAGTCATTATAAGGCCACTGTTTGGAGACGCCCGTAGAGCTGGATGGAGGGTTCATGTCACATGTTCCAGCATGGGCACCATCGTTGGGGGCTTTCGCAATTTCTGAACAAGCCAACTGGGGTTGACTTCCAGTGGGTTTCGGAAAGGATCACATGACTCCAACCGGGTCGCCGGGAAGGATTGGCCGACAATATATCTTGTAAGCAAGAAAATTGACTATTTTCAAATGGGAATTTCCTCTATACATCTGCCCATGTGCTCACAGGTGCCATATCGGACTTGTAAAAGGCTGATCTCTCTATCCAACTCTATTGCCCCCCCCCCACTCTGTTCTAGTCCCCTCCTCCTCAACTCTTGCCCCTCCCACTCTGTTCTAGTCCCCTCCTCCTCAACTCTTGCCCCTCCCACTCTGTTCTAGTCCCCTCCTCCTCAACTCTATTGCCCCTCCCACTCTGTTCTAGTCCCCTCCTCCTAAACTCTTTTTCCCCCCTCTCTGTTCTAGCCCCCCCCCTCCTCCACGGCTGTGTCCCGATTCCTTGAACCTAAGGGTCCACTTCCTTTGATGTAATTGGCAACTGTAAGCATTGATTAGAGGAACCCCACCCTGGTCGTTAGACCCACAGTGAGGAGATTTCTAGCACATACCTGGAGTCTGGAGAATCTGGTCAAAGCACTGGAGCGTCTGACCTCTCTAACACCTTTCCTGTTGCCAAGCGCTGCCAAGGGGGCACAGGCGCCAAAGGAACGTCAGTCTTCTCCATTCTGTGGCCTAATCTGCATCAATTTCTTACCCAGTGCACATCTGACCAGGCACTCCTTTCTCAGCGTGCCTCTGTGTACCAGGCGCCATGTTGTAGTTCAGCCTAAACCAGCACACAGGAAAGCTTCCATGTGCAGTTAAGGGCTTGGTGATGAGTTAACAAGCTGGTGATGAGTTAACGAGCTGGTGATGAGTTAACGAGCTGTTTCAGGTGTGCTAGCTCTGAAGTGTATCTAATGAACGGCCCGCGGGGGGTTTGAGAAGCACGCTATTCCACTGCATATTGGTTTTTATGTAGCGCCGGATCGCATTTCTTTATTCGCATCCCATGTCGACGTTAGAACCGATCCACAGTACTGATGACTGATCGGATCGTGGACAGATTACCAGCTACTGTATGGCTGTAAATCGGCTATTGAGCTGACATGTTGTTGAGCTGACGTTTTCACACTAGGCTCTAAATCACAGGTTGGGCACATCACTGCACGCACATTAATGTTTAAAAAAACATGTTAGTCTTAAACTTAAACTTCACGTTGCATTCTGGGTATGGATTGGAATGTCTCACTATGGTTATGAGCATCTGCAAGGTCCTGCAAATCTGATCATTAACGGTTACAGTTTGATTTAAAAATAGTCCCTTGTAGCGTATTTGAGTGCACTAATCTAAATCGTTGTCTTTATTCTGGTTTGGTACAACTTGTTCGGCGTCTTTTGGGTTGTCAAGCATCGTTCCGAGGTTACTGGCGGTTCAAATGTCAGTCAGCGCCTAAGCCTCTTGATTCTGTTCAGAGTAGATCTGTGGATGAAGTCACATTGGGGGGCTGAAAAATCACGTAACTCTGAATCACTAGAGGTCCATAATACTATCTGGCTCTGGGGAAACAACCTGGATACTAAAGGTGCATCGCTAGATGGTTTGTCTGGTCACCGGTACACTGTGCAGAGAATGTGCCTCCATTTCTGTCCGTGACTCTATTTCAAATTCCTCACCTTTCTCTATCCATTATTCTCAAGTGCTGCTTCTTCCAGGACTCTCTAAACAACTCTCAAACTGTCACATTTTATTTATTTATTTTTACGGCAAGGATGCTGCTTTTTTTCTTCCTCTGTCCATGTCAATAAAACTGTTACTTGTAAAGCTCCTGGCCATTTTGGTATGATATGTAAATACGGCGACGCCCACTGCGGCGACATACCAAGCATTAATACGGACTCATTAGACAAATCCCATGTTGAGTCATGTTAAATAGGGCACAGAACTTCCAAACGTTTTCCATCCCAAAATGAGCGTTTTTTTGTTGATCAAGCCCACGTTGTCCCTGCCTGTTTTAGTCTTTTATTCAGATGTTCATCCTCCTGGTGCCTGATGATCCCTTGTTTGGTTTGAATCCCCACTGATGAGGCTTCACCTTCTGATGCCAACAGCACCGTTTTCAACGTGGCCTTCTTCTCGCCAGCCGACCGAAACCTACCAAAATGTTTTTCACTTTGAAAGGTGGACCAGATGTGTGCGTGTTAGCAATGAAGAATCGCTTGTGAGCCTGAACGCTTCCATTCGACGTGACCAGTCGCAGGGGTCAATGGCAGCATTGTTTGATGTGAAGGTGTGAAAATGTACCCCATGATTTCAGTGCTGGGTGAGTTTGTGTGGGTCAGTCTAAACCTAAACCTCTTTGCTTATCAAATCTGTCAATGAAAGCTATGGCTGTTTAGCTGTTCCCTGTTTAAATAGAATTGGCTATTATACTGCGTCTTCTCACAAGGCGCTGATCGAAACCTACCTGAAGAATGACTAGTTCCTATTTATTGCTAATGAATTAACACTAATAAGTAATTAGAACTGCACTAAGGGGACCTTAACAGAACCACAGTCCTGCGTTGTCAGTCATTCAGTAATCACAAGTCTGCAAAGGACGGTGGCTGGTGAATGTAAATGTGTCACCCTGATCGGAGCTTCATCACCATGAAATGGACCGCTACAATGGATACGGAGCCAGGCCAGAGCTGTAGTGGGTGTTCTGAACGGATTCTGAGCCTGACTGTCGTTGAATATAGTAACCCACACTGCCGTTTACTGTGCCAGTACGTGCCCCATTTCATCAGAACCACTCTCTTTTAATCATGAAACGTCATGGCTGACCGAGGAATGATATTGATTCTACTAATAGATTATGCACTTATGAAGAACATTACACATCCAGCCCAAAAGGAGTGGTTCAAAACGTAGGGTTATACGCAAGTCCTGGACTGCATCTTCTACTCAACATAGAGCTATTAAGCTTATTCTAGGGGGGAAAGCAAGGTTAGTGGAGAACTATACTAACCATGATCATTTGTTTCTGGCCCTAGAAGTGCTTAATTTGTGCCACAAAAACAGGCCAAATTTATCAGAAGAATTCTGTCATAGATTTTAGTTTTGATTGTGTACACTCTGCCTCTGCTTAGATTACATCTGTGTTCATAACCTGAAATATGTGAGTATTACATTATGCATGTCTCAACCCTGGTTTAACTGGACTGGAGCATGACCTGTGACTGACACAGTAATGTTTGATACTTGGGCACCTCAAAGGAGTGAGACTTCTATATAATGTGGAAAAGTAAACTTAAATCTAGCTTTTCTAAATTATTAAAATGTACCGCTGTTTGAAGAATTATAAATTTCCCATATAACATTTTTGGGGAAAATTTTTACCGGGATTTGGGGAAAACCTGTAAATTTTGGCGAATTGTTTTGCAAGCCTTAACTTCTACTGCTGAAAGACACAACCGGAAGACCTCAAAAGCAGACAGACCTGGTACGCATTTGGTCTTGTGAAATGTCTACTGATTGCATCGTTCAGTTAATTGTGCTCGGCCTGAAAAACTGAGTTTTGTGCCAATGTCGGCACATGTTTGTGTTGGGACTACTGTCCTTGTGCTGTGTATGTAGTGAAGTGTTATGGTAGTTGCCTGGGCATCAGTTCAGTCCGATATAATCTAGTAGACTAAATGAACACTTTATTGCCCTCAATTGTTCAGTTTACGACTCCAGCTTAATTCCGTCCCGACACAGTACGCGAGCACTCCGACAAACCTGTGTGGCGATTTAATCACTTTGAACTCGAGCTAACTCTACGGCTGTTAGCATGCCATTATGTCGTGAAGTAAGGATTACGATGACAATTTGCTGCACTGTATTTTTACCTTGAGATTAGGACTCCAGGATGTTTACTTTAGGATGCTGAACTGTTATGACGGGGTGTGTTCTCAAATGTTCGTGGCATCAACAGATGAAAATGTTTTGTATTGACTGGACAAAGTCAGCAGGACTTTCAGTACGGTTGTCAAATGAGTACCCTTTTCAAAGTGGTAATCCTGACAATCATCTAATCTAATGTGTAACTTCAGGAAACAAGGAACGATGATTCTGTGAAGAAGTTGTGCGAGGCCTCTGGCCCCTCCCTTCTCTGAAGGCTTCGGTAGATCTGTGATCTGATAGGTTTAAGCAATGTGGCAATTGCGTCTCCATGTCCTCTCATTGGCTGCCTTGAATCTTTGTCATATTGCTTTAGTCTATCTTATCTCAGCTCTGCCCTGCATTCGGCGTCTGTCTGTTGATTTGATTTGATCACAACACGTACATTGACCATTGATGTCATTTATCCACCAGGAAGTGGGAAACATTAGTTGTTTTTCAGCAAACGTTCCGGAAGACCATACAGAAACAAGATGACCAATACTTGAGCCATAGCAATAAGAAAGCAGTGCTGTCCATGTTTGGCTTTGAAATCAAGAACCTCCTCTAACTGAAACAAAACTATGTTCAACAATCGTTATTGATATGACAATTCTATGCTGAGAACTTAGTGCTCAGTAAATAACTCAAATAACTGGAAAGGAAGCAGGTGTAAATATCTAAATGAATGACTGTCATTGTGTTTGTTTATTTTCCCCAAATCTGTTTCCGTCCCCCAACTTGATGGATGATACTGTAAATGAAATAAATAGACGTTCTTTCCCCCAGCGTTTGATTAATTTTGGGTGGTTGATAAATATTTAGACTCGTCTGTATATTTGGTCATTTGAATGACAAAACAAGGGAAGTTATGCATACGTTTCTTTTATCTTAAAGTAGACATCTGAACCCATCTTACATTGAAAGACAATTGAGGCCACTATACTGCGGATTTATTGGAAGGGATTCAAATCCATATGTTTAGTATGAATTCAGTTACATTTATCTGAACAAAGAGCACAACAATTCTTTGTTGTGTTCTGTTTAAATGCAGGTGAATTAGTACTTTTTTTTTATTTCTAACCGTAGACTTGATTCCTGAATTGAAGCCCGGTCCAATGTCAAACCGTATGTATGTTCTATAAACCTATGCAGTTTCTGGTTTACCATTCCTGAAACGTTTCCATAGTTTATAATGGACCCTGTCTGAACATTAAGACATTTGTAAACACTATTAGTTTTCTTGTGTGTATCGGGATTGGATTGATACCGGGTAGTGTGCCACTCTGTCATCTTTTAAATGTGCAATAAATTATATTTCAAGTGTGTTTTCTTACAGTGTGCGTGTGTGTGTGCGGATGTACGCGTGCACCCTGGACAACCTGATATCTTGTATGTGCTCATCCTATTTTTTAAATGCATTTTATCCTGATCCTTACTGTAATTATATTTTGGCTTTATTCACCTGCTGTAACTCGTTGTTGGTTATCCTAACTGAGCCGACCTGAAAGAAACACCTCAGGAGCATCCTCACGTACTGGTTTTGAGAAAAAGAACGGAAACGCAGGTAATCCTCTGTACTTTTCCATATGTCCAGAAGATGTGGAGGAGGTTTGGTGTCATTTTGACCCACAGTGCGAGCCCTGTCATGGAGCACTGACCTGTTTCTTTAGACCTAAATGGTGTCTCCCTGAAACAGGGTGGTTGGCACTACTCCAGTCCCTGTGAAGCTCAGAGGGTGAGCAGCAGAGGTCCAATGTGATGGTTTGACACTGATCTGAGGCATCTGATCAGCCCTCTAACAGATTAACAACCATTTACTTGCAGCCCCAAGGCAAAAGAACATCTGAAAGTGTTTTATCTGAGGAACATTTTGATAAGGCTCAATCTGTGGTCACAGTACCGGGGTCCGATTGACCCAACCCAGGATGTAAACATGTTCAATCAACGCAAAAATCTGTTTTTCTCCATGTCGTCAAAGCATGTGAACACATATGTAACGTGTAGGTCTACTACGTAGGTAGATATGTAACGTGTGGGACTACTGCGTATGTAGATATGTAATGTGTAGGACTAGTGCGTGTGTACACTGAACAAAATTATAAATGCAACGCTTTTGTTTTTGTCCCAATTCGTCATGAGCTGAACTCAAAGATCTAAGAGTTTCTCCATGTACACAAAAGCCCTATTTCTCTCAAATATTGTTCACAAATCTGTCTAAATCTGTGTTAGTGAGCGCTTCCCCTTTGCCGAGATAATCCATCCACCTCACAGGTGTGGCATATCAAGATTCTGAACAGACAGCATGAGTATTGCACAGGTGTGCCTTAGGCTGGCCACAATAAAAGGCTACTCGAAAACGTGCAGTTCCATCACACAGCCCAATGGAAACGGACGTCGCAAGTTTCGTCCACATGAATGCCCAGACCCTCCGAGATCAATTTCCGAAGCGTGCGTGTCCATTGTAGGTGGACAGGGGATCATCATGGGCACACTGACCGGTTCTGTGGCTACGCAGCAGGGTGCGATGCACGGTGTAACGTCACCCGTTCCTTCCGTAACCATCATTAACATTTTCTGTGACTTCAGCCACAGTGGACCTTCTGGACCCGACGGAACAGCCTTTGTTGCCTTCGTGCATCAATTCACACTGTGTCCAACAGACCACTGTTGGTAGGTACTCAACACTTCTGACCGGGAGCACCCCACAAGTCTTGTCGTTTCGGAGATGCTCTGACCTAATCGTCTGGCCATTGCAATTTGGCCCTCAGGTCTTTACCAATGTCACACAGGTCTTTACTCCTGCACATTTCTCCAGCATCCAACATGTTGACTTCCAAAATTGAATTTCACTTACCATCTAATCTACCCAGACCTTGGAATCTTACCAGATCATCCGGAACGGAGTCTGGTAGACCCATCGGAGGCCAATCCTACAGCCTTGATCTCATGGATCTCTGTCACCTGAGGTAACTCAGACCAGCGCTAGAAACATTCCAAAAAGAAAAGCACACGTTTGTAGGTACATTTATTGGTTGTATGTTGACACTAATGTGTAGTACAATATATTTTATTTTATTTTATTTATTATTTTATTTATTTTCGGACCCTTGGAAGAAGGAAAGAGAGATTCAAGAAGTTAGGGCACTGTGCTGGAGTTACTGTATGTGCCGTTTGGGATGCACGGACTGTGTACTCTGTAGTCAACCAGTCCACCACAAGGGGGCAGTATTTGACTGTGGTGGCATGTCCACTAACTAGAGGAACACCCAGAGCCAACATGGACTCTCATACTGCAATAAGATCACTCTAAATGAACATTGATCCTCTCTGTCATGTTTTTAGAACATCATCTACAAACAATGGTACAAAACAAAACAGCAAACACATTATCCATGCTGTATACCTGCTAAAACGTGTATCACCGATTAATTGTATTATTTAGAGAAATTATCTTTCATCTAATCTTCAGACCTGCTCATGAACAATTGCATTGTATTGAGGCTATAGATACGCACTGAGGATTTCAGGTCTTTCACTGCAAAGTTCATAGCCCTAACTAACACATTCATAGAACTGTTAATTGACAACAGATGGGTCCCTCCGCTTGAATCGATGTCCATATTGAATCAGTCTGGAGCTGAAGTCGCTCCACTAACGAGTAGCCGAGTTGTTCTGTGGTTGTGCTTTTGTACTGTAAGTAGGAGCAAATAATAGGTGACAAAACGTAACTATGCATGCGACGCCGTCCATTGCGGAATACAATACGGTCAAAATATTCTAGATGAAAAAGTGGAACTAATATGGTGACAGTGAGACCCACGTCGCTTTCCAGTCGGCTCCATTGTACAGAAGCGGCACACCCTTTGTTCTTCCCTAGACACTACTTTGGATGCATTACAGTGAAAGAGGGCTGAAGCATTAATAGAGGGAATTTTAACGGGAGGGTTTAAAAATGTGGCCTTACGTGTTGTTGTGATAATTAGTGCACATTTGTGGGTCATGAGAGCACTTCAACACAACCTTTATTAAAATGTTTCCCTGTGTGTGTGTGTGTGTGTGTGTGTGTGTGTGTGTGTGCGTGTGTGCACGGCACGGTCGCTCCATTCCGCCTGTGTGGTTGGTTGTTTTTCCCCATCTGCTTTTCTCAGGCGCTGGTCATTCATCTCAGTTACCCTGACAGTGTCAGAGCTCCATCTGTGAAAACAGTAAACACACTAACTCTCTCCTGCACTGCTAGTAACTGCCATCGATACCAGCCATGGGAAATCAGTGCAAAACAAGACCCTGGCGCCCAGCCACACACACGCACACACACACACACACCTGCACACCTCAGCAATGCACGCACACACCTGATACCTGAGCAACACACACACACACACACGGTTACTTCAGTTATCTTTAGTTTTCCGTTCGCTAAGAGAAAGGTATTGCAAAACCAGAAGGCGTGACCTTTGATCTTCAAGAGCTTGACCCCGCTGCCACACTTGAGTTTGTGAGGCGCCGAGAGAAGCGTTCTGGAGAAGGCCTGAAGGCACAGGTGTATTTACCATGAAGAGTGTGAAGTGGACACAGCCAGCCATTCCTATCCAGTGACTCCTTCAGATCTG
Organism: Esox niger; assembly: GCA_016801105.1. Taxonomy (NCBI): domain Eukaryota; kingdom Metazoa; phylum Chordata; class Actinopteri; order Esociformes; family Esocidae; genus Esox; species Esox niger. The sequence goes on from JACXGJ010015031.1 coordinate 12,629, forward strand.
CTCTGCAGACAGTTGCACCATCAATCCCAGTGTGCATAGACAATTATACCATCAAACTCAATGTACATAGACAATTATACCATCAAACCCAATGTACATAGACATTTATACCATCAAACCTAATGTACATAGACAATTATACCATCAAACCTAATGCACATAGACAATTATGCCATCAAACCCAATGTACAGACAATTATACCATCAAACCCAATGTACACAGACAATTATACCATCAAACCCAATGTACATAGACATTTATACCATCAAACCTAATGCACATAGACAATTATGCCATCAAACCCAATGTACAGACAATTATACCATCAAACCCAATGTACACAGACAATTATACCATCAAACCCAATGTACATAGACATTTATACCATCAAACCCAATGTACAGACAATTATACCATCAAACCCAATGTACATAGACAATTATACCATCAAACCCAATGTACATAGACAATTATACCATCAAACCCAATGTACAGACAATTATACCATCAAACCCAATGTACATAGACAATTATACCATCAAACCTAATATACATAGACAATTATGCCATCAAACCCAATGTACAGACAATGATACCATCAAATCCAATGTACATAGACAATTATACCATCAAACCTAATGCACATAGACAATTATGCCATCAAACCCAATGTACAGACAATTATGCCATCAAACCCAATGTACATAGACAATTATACCATCAAACCCAATGTACATAGACAATTATACCATCAAACCCAATGTACAGACATTTATACCATCAAACCCAATGTACATAGACAATTATACCATCAAACCCAATGTACAGACAATTATACCATCAAACCCAATGTACATAGACAATTATAGCATCAAACCCAATGTGCATAGACAATTATACCATCAAACCCAATGTACATAGACATTTATACCATCAAACCCAATGTACATAGACATTTATACCATCAAACCCAATGTACATAGACAATTATACCATCAAACCCAATGTACAGACATTTATACCATCAAACCCAATGTACAGACAATTATACCATCAAACCCAATGTACAGACAATTCTAACATTCAACCCATTATACTTAGACAAGACCATATGGTGGTGGTGGGGTTGCCTGAGAGAAGGGTTGGTGGTGGGGAGAGGGAGGGAGGGAGGGAGGGAGGGAGGGAGGAAAAGATGAATGCCAGAGCCAAAGTGAATAACTGTTTGACCGGGACTAAAGGATGAAGAAGAGCATTGGAGGTGGAATGAAGAAAGGAAAGTGGGGGGTGGGATTAATGGTGGGAGAGAGGGAGAGGAGAGGGGCGTTACGGAGGGAGGGAGGGAGAGGGGCGTTACGGAGGGAGGGAGAGGGGCGTTACGGAGGGA
>JACXGJ010015032.1:0-14015 GCA_016801105.1 Esox niger
CACACACTGGAGCCACACTGGAACTGGGTCGGTCTAGAGGACACACACTGGAGCCTCACTGGAGCTGGGTCGGCCTAGAGGACACACACTGGAGCCTCACTGGAGCTGGGTCGGCCTAGAGGACACACACTGGAGCCTCACTGGAGCTGGGTCAGCCTAGAGGACACACACTGGAGCCTCACTGGAGCTGGGTCAGCCTAGAGGACACACACTGGAACCTCACTGGAGCTGGGTCAGCCTAGAGGACACACACTGGAGCCGGGTCAGCCTAGAGGACACACACTGGAGCCTCACTGGAGCTGGGTCAGCCTAGAGGACACACACTGGAGCCTCACTGGAGCTGGGTCAGCCTAGAGGACACACACTGGAGCCTCACTGGAGCTGGATCAGTCTAGAGGACACACACTGGAGCTGGGTCGGCCTAGAGGACACACACTGGAGCCTCACTGGAGCTGCAGGGAACAAAGAGAAGAGAGGATTTCTATAGGTTCTGTATAGCTCAATTGATTGTGTTTGGCTGTTGCAATGCCTGAGTTTCGGGGTTTATTTCAGCAATAAAATGAATGCATGCTTCTACTAACAGAATGTGTATCTACTACAGTATATGGGTAGATAAACTATATCAAGCAGACACTCTAATCTAGAGCAATTTACATTAAAGTGAATAGATTGTCCAAACACATCTGAGAGGTTACAGACATTATTGGCATTGTGTCACAACATAGTCAAACGACAGTTGATATAGTGACTGACAGTAACCCCCTCATCCCTCAATGAGAAGCCGACGCGCCCTCATTCCTCAATGAGAAGCCGAGGCGCCCTCATCCCTCAATGAGAAGCTGACGCGCCCTCATCCCTCAATGAGAAGCCGAGGCGCCCTCATCCCTCAATGAGAAGCCGACACGCCCTCATCCCTCAGTAAGGAGGTGACTGGTCCAATAGGGCTGATGAAGCCATCCAGGCGTGTGTGTGTGTGTGTGTGTGTGTGTGTGTGTGTACATGTAGTGGTCTATGCACGGGTCATCTACCGGAAAAAACATGGCTCTATGTGAAAACTCAATCTATGACCTGCAGAGTAAACGATGCAGCATTCCTCAGCTCCAACCATGTGAGTGTGTGTTTGAGGTTAAGGGAAAATCATTGTGAGCTTTCCCAAAATGCACATCAGGGAAGCGATTGTCATTGTGAGTGTGGTTATCAAAGCGAGGCCCACCAGCTAGCTGGTTGATGTATCAGTGTCTACGCAGATGAGAAAGAGCATATAAAGCAAAGTGGATCAGATCTACGGCACCCTGCCTATCCAAACAACCACAAGACGAATACCATCCACTCCAGGAGAAGGTTCTGGAAAACATCAGACAAGTAGATCAGATCTAAGGCACCCTGCCTATCCAAACAACCACGAGAAGAATACCATCCACTCCAGGAGAAGGTTCTGGAAAACATCAGACAAGTAGATCAGATCTACGGCACCCTGCCTATCCAAACAACCACAAGACGAATACCATCCACTCTAGGAGAAGGTTCTGGAAAACATCAGACAAGTAGATCAGATCTACGGCACCCTGCCTATCCAAACAACCACAAGAGGAATACCATCCACTCCAGGAGAAGGTTCTGGAAAACATCAGACAAGTAGATCAGATCTACGGCACCCTGCCTATCCAAACAACCACAAGAGGAATACCATCCACTCCAGGAGAAGGTTCTGGAAAACATCAGACAAGTAGATCAGATCTACGGCACCCTGCCTATCCAAACAACCACAAGACGAATACCATCCACTCCAGGAGAAGTTTCTGGAAAACATCAGACAAAGTTGGGCTATAAAACGTCCCCACGGCACAGTTAAATCCATTATATAAAAAAGGGCCATCCCCTGAAATGTAAAAGAAAGGAAACTGGAAAGGAGAATAGTGGTTGGAGATGCCACCTGGCCATTCTGAGGTAACAGAGTTCCCCCGGCCAGGATGGGGAAATGTGTCCATACTTCACCCAGTTACTCAATATAGCTAGGCTACAGTGGTGCAAAAACATTGGTTAAAAATCCATCAGATCAAATCCTGTTTGGATTATGCAGGAACATGTAGAAGAGACAGTCAAGATATGACCGAAATGGTATCTGGTTGGATGAGACCAAAATGGTTTGTCTAATTGCAAACAGTGGCCAAAGCCAACACAATTCATTACAGAAATTAAACTAGCCCCACTGTGAAGTGTGGTGTTGGCAGCTGCATGTTATGAAGATGCTTTTCAATAGCAGGAACATAGGAACTTGACAGGATTGAGGGCATGATATTTTACTGACTGTAGTCTACTCGATTGCCAATTTTAATGAAATATGAAGTGTTAGAAAAAATCCAAAGCTCTGGACATGCATCGATCATTATTCATTAAATGCTTAATTTGAATAGGATTTCCCTTTTGATGTAATTTGTTTTAAATGTATCAAATAATCAAACTCTGGATTTAATTTGTTTTAAGTTGTTGCCACAGAAAAATGATCAAGATAGCTAGTCTGGGTGTCACTCTAGGAAAACTTACAAGAGAGACAAGCGGAGGATGAAAGTGACACAATTAACGAATGATACGCAAATGCAAATCACAGCTCCTCCTAACCTGAGGTTAATGCAACCTGAGGTTAATGATGGAGACATTACTTATCCAACAGATAAAACATATCTATATACTGGCTCTTCTTTGCTTCTCAGTGATGAAGGGCTTTATTCTAGCTTTGCCCATAGGAGCCTGTTTTGAAACTTCCTCGCCGTGCCCTTCACCCAGCTGTTGTTTGCCATTCTTTTTGTAGGTCACTTGATGTCATCCTACGGTTGTTAATTGACATTCAAATGAGTCTTTTAATTTTTATCTGTAGCTGTGTGTGTGTGTGTGTGTGTGTGTGTGTGTGTGTGTGTGTGTGTGTGTATATACACTCACCAAAAGGATTATTAGGAACACCTGATCAATTTCTCATTAATCAATTAATTAATCTATTCAACCAATCACATGGCAGTTGCTTCAATGCATTTAGGGGTGTGGTCCTGATCAAGACAATCTCCTGTCTTCGGCAGTCCTGTGGGTGAAAATGCCTTGTCGATGCTAGAGGTCAGAGGAGAATGGGCCGACTGATTCAAGCGGATAGAAGAGCAACTTTGACTGAAATGACCACTCGTTACAACCGAGGTATGCAGCAAAGCATTTGTGAAGCCACAACACGCACAACCACTGTGCAGGCTGGTGGTGGTGGTGTAATGGTGTGGGGGATGTTTTCTTGGCACACTTTAGGCCCCTTAGTGCCAACTGGGCATCGTTTAAATGCCACGGCCTACCTGAGCATTGTTTCTGACCATGTCCATCCCTTTATGGCCACCATGTACCCATCCTCTGATGGCTACTTCCAGCAGGATAATGCACCATGTCACAAAGCTCGAATCATTTCAAATTGGTTTCTTGAACATGACAATGAGTTCACTGTACTAAAATGGCCCCCACAGTCACCAGATCTCAACCCAATAGAGCATATTTGGGATGTGGTGGAACGGGAGCTTCGTGCCCTGGATGTGCATCCCACAAATCTCCATCAACTGCAAGATGCTATCCTATCAATATGGGCCAATATTTCTAAAGAATGCTTTCAGCACCTTGTTGAATCAATGCCACATAGAATTAAGGCAGTTCTGAAGGCGAAAGAGGATCAAACAGTATTAGTATGGTGTTCCTAATAATCCTTTAGGTGAGTGGGTGATATATATATATATATATATATATTTAAATTGTTATGTATTGTGTTAATCCCAACTGATTCCATTTTCTTTTTAGATTGTTGTAACTAAACAAAACTGGGAACAAAAGTCCTTGGTCCCCAGTCACCCCACTTATGCAATCACCCTGTATAACCCAAAAATAACAGGCAGCTCCGGTTTTAACTTGGGTCAAATGGATTCATGCAACATTTACATTTTTTGCAGGTCTTGGCTCCTTGACAAAAAAACATGAAATGCTAGATTTTTTTTTTCATGTCTCACAGCCGCCCCCTCACAGCAAGCTTGGCAGAGTGCACGTACAGTGTGTGTGTGTGTGTGTGTGTGTGTGTGTGTGTGGTTGTGTACGTGCCAACCCCACCATGTCGGTTCACACAGTGGGTGGGCCTACCCAGTACTGGAGGGCTGACTGCTTGTTGTCCCTGACAACCATTCATGTGAAGAATGCGCAGCCTCCTACCATGTTCCCCAGTCTGACGACTGCCTGTCCCCAACCCCAACCCATAACAGTAATGACTACACAGTAATCAGCAGGAGAGCCTTTTAATTGGATTACGATGGATGTTGAAGTGGCGCGCACACTGGAGTGGTGGATGAAGGTGGAGGTGGATGAAGGTGTGGGTGACAAGGAGCTCCCATTGACTCTTGACCCTATTAAAAAAAGCACAGGAAGCCACTTGCTGGTACTATTTATCCACGCCTTTCTACACTTACCAGAAAAGGGTTTAACAGATGTCACAGCAACAGCTTCGCGTTGGAAATGCTACGGAACAATCTGGCATGGAAAGTGCCTCTAGGTTTGAGGGCAAAGTTAGATTAAAACTGAACAGTCCCATCTGAAATTGGACTTGACAAGTCCTGTCTGAAACAAAACTGCTCCTGTTGCCACGTTGTGCATCTGGGGAACAATTAGGCATAACGCCTCAAGTACGGTACCGATATCTTGTGTCTTGCCAGAGTGGGTATTCCGGACTACTGCTCTAACCGCTGTCACCCTCAGAAGACAACACTGACATGATGATGTCAGTTAGACATAAATATAGAAATGTTAAACCACAGGACCAAGAGATACAGAATGTGATGCTTTCACCAAAGGCTTTTATTCGAGCTTTTAATTACACCGGCCAAATTCAATAAAGTTCAGATGATGACTCGGTTAACTCTGACCTGTCAGGAGGTAACTGAGGAGAGCATAGAAGACATGTGCATATTTTACCGAGATGGGAAATGCTGTTCCCTTCACACTACCTCCATCAATAGGTGTGGACGTGGCTTGTTTAGAAGGTCCCATTTCTTCTGATGTCTCTACATACAGCTGAAAGGGCTGAAAGCTGCAATGAAAAAAAACTGAACAATTTGCAGAAAACGGTGGGCGCCATCTTGTTCACACGCTGCCAGTGGAGTTTAAGTTGGTCTTCAATCATGCTTAGTCACCAAATGTATAGATAATAGAACTCTAGATAGGCTGATGTCAGAGTCCCTATACACACAGGCAGAAATCCCAGGGGGACACGAACCAACAATCTTGGGGGAAACTATGATTTTCCCCCCCATATATTAGTGTAAACATAACTATGTAATTTCAATAATATTAATAATACGCAATGAAAGCACTTGTGCTGATTATAGATACTTAATAGCCCATTTTTAAGTTACATCATTCTGCAACCCCCTGCCCTTCACCTCACATTAAGCCCTCAGCAATGTTACATCATGCACACGCGGGGGAATCGGATGTTGGTGGCTGACTTTCTGTAAGCGATTCAAACAAAGTGTTTGTTAGACATTTCTTTACTTCTAGCAGTCAATACAATAATTCACAACTAGTGATGGCCATACGAGGCTTCATTACTGTTGTTCAAGCAGCAGGATATTAAGCTAGCAGCGCTAACAATTTTTCTTTTTCAAAATAAAAACAATAATTGAAATATATAAGTTAAATATATAGTTAAGAATCTTGTCTGTACAGTACATTTTGTTTATTGTCTATATACTTTTGTTTATTGTCCAATACTGTTCTTGTCTGTTCATTTTTACAGATTAGATTGTTAACTATATTGCTTAATAAAGTTCAATTATGGCTTTTATTGTGATAAAGAAAATCTGAGTGCTGCCAGCATAATATCCTGCTCCTAAAATAACACTAATGAAGCCTCTACTTTTTCGCTGCATTGAATTACAGGTGACGTTTTGTTAGCTAGCGGTTAGCTGACGTTTGCTAGCTAGCTACAGTAACCTCAACCAGTGTTTGAATTCAATTCAAACAGCTGCAATGAGATAAGATTGCAGTGAAATTTCCTTAGCTGGCAAGGTGACAGTGTTCGTGCCTACTGTCTGAAAAGCACTCAATCCATGTAGCTTATGTGAAGTTAACCCAGTCCGTTTGTTTTATGTTGGTAGGGTTCACACACAATAGCTGCATTTTAAGAGCAACAGTAGCAAGCAAACCGATTGCGCAGTTTTGCAGCACTACTTTTGGTGCCCTCAGGAATTTCTCTTGAGAAAAATGTAATTATTATAAAAGTTTATATCAGATTTTCACCCCTGACTATACATCAGAATGGAAGAATGTGGACATCAGAAGGCCTTTTCACACTGCATTGTTCTAAACCCTGGCCTACCTTAACCCCAGGCTAGGACTGGCCTCAGATATGCTTAAACTGTGTTCACACATGAGTTTGTTAACCCTGGGCTAAAGTTTAACCCTAGGCAAAGGATTCACACTTGTATTTCTAAGCCCTGGGCTAACAGACAAATGTGACACAGTACCACATTACATGATAAGCTACAAATGTTACATTCTCGCTGGCATGTGAATAATTATACATCACTGACACGCGGTCTATGTTACGCTACCATGATTCAATTAACATTTGATCAAGATTCCCACCATGTCGGTATTTGCTTTGACAACTTTGTTAAAACTACGTAAACTAGCCAATGACAGATAAGATCCCAACTGTGATATTGGGACAACTTAAGACAGATACAGTCATGCATCTGGTCACAATCTACAATATAGATACCAGAGGTACATGTTTTGCAGAAACAGGATCTGTGCTGATCAAATGGCACAATGACCAGATCCAGAACATGTGGTGCTTTCCAGGTCCGTGGAGGTTGTCAAGTGTCACTCAGACAAATGCAGACAAATGCACTGGATTCCCCACTGCACACACTGTTACATTCTCACTGGAGACTGGTGCAACAACACACGTGCCGACTGTTTGTGGTTTTCCAGGAGCATGGGCCCTCAAATCTCCCAGATAAAAAGCAAGGGACAACGCACCACTTACATAGTATTGTGTTTGCCTGTCTGTATTTTGCGACTTTTTTGTGTGAGTTTGTGTGATTGAGTGTGAAATGCATTAGAAAAATAAAAAAGGGGAAAAGGGGGGGTGCAGAATAATGTCAGTATTCACCATTGACTTGGTTGACTTTAAATGACTGATCTGCAAAAGACAAGAAAAAAGATAGAACAGGTAGAAAGAAACGACAAAAGTTTGCAAAGGGAATGGTCCAAAACAAAAATAGAGCGGTTGGTAACGGCGCACACCAAGAGCATATGTACATTAAGCCTAAGGGCAGGTTTTGTGAATGGACAGTAAACATTCCATGGTTGTATTCTTGACCCCGTTTCACACTGGTTATTTTGTCACCGTGTTTCTGGAGCTAGCCCTGAAAAGTCAGTGCTAACCCTGCTACAGAGCAGCGCCAGCTAGCCCTAAGCCAAGGGTGGTGCTAGCCCACTTCAAAATATGCAAGTTTGAACACTTACATCGCCCCGGGCTAAGAAAGCTCTTAGCCCTAAGCTATGGTGAAGTATGAAGACCGTGTTCAGAAGCACAATCTATGCCTCATACGCATGTGAATAAGACCTGCAAACTTCTCCACGAAACCCACTCCAGAATGCTATTCAAACCACCTCCAGTCTCGTCTGACCCAGAAAGCCATCCAATAGCAATCAGAATGTAACACATTGCAGAGGAAAAGGGATACGAAGCTGAATCCAGGCAGCACAAATCCAACACAAGAATAAATACTGAGGGAAAAAAATATAATTATAATGAGATTCTTTAATGAATGAGCGAGCCAAATGTTCCTTGAATCGTTCCCCAGACTCAGACTGAAAGGATATTTGTTCTCCAAAACGAATCAGACGAAATGGAGACTAGAGCATAAAGGATCTGAGGATCTGAGACGTTCATGCATCAGGGACCCATTTACATTTGTCTTTCAAATCGGTGGTTTTCTGTGTCAAAAAGACTCCCATAGCTAATATGGAAATGCTAATAGCTTTTCACTTCCAGACCATGCTGACCTGACAGCCATGTGAATACATTTCAATGATACTACAGGTACCAAAACAAAGAAATACAGTATATAGAGAGCTATCCATTCATTTTGCTGTAAATAATTTGCACAATTTCAAATGTCGTTATCTCTCCATTCAGTGAGCTCTTCTCTAGCTAAGCTTAATTCCCAGTCAATAGCCGTGTCATTGATACAGCACTGCAGACTTACTGCAGAATACTTCCTCTAGCTCAGGTTCATTCCCATACAACAGCCTTGTCATTGATACAGCACTGCAGATTTACTGCAGAATACTTCCTCTAGCTAGCTGAAACACAAGCCTGGTGAGTACAATTACGTGACTTTGTGGGCTTGAACAAAATTGAGAAAATGCAGGAAGCCTGAAAAAGGGGAAGTTGTCTGCAGTGTAGAGGGTATGCTGAATCCCTGCATTTCATGCACACTATGTCCTTCGCTTGGTCTCGCTCTTGCTGGTCTTGCTTCTCTTTTTCACGGTTCCTCCCCTTCCTCTCTATGTCTTTGTGTCTCACTCTCCCGACATTTTTCTTAATATTTGTCTCCTTCTGTCTCACTCACTTATCCCTGCCTTTTCAACAGAAGAACAAGGTTAATTAAAGTTGCAAGCAGCATTTAGCAGGTTCCCGCATTGAAGCTGCTGCTAACCAGATTGCAATTTTCAACTTATCCATTGTTGTAAGCAATACAACCATCTATGGTTTTCCCTTTGCAATAGTGCCTCCATATAGCCAACTTGTAACATTCATATATAAAGTAAAATCACAACCCTGGTCATGTGTACCAAATGTAATCTCACTGACAAAAAACATCAGAGATTGTGTTATGACAATTATGCAGCCAATGTTGCATGTTACATTGCAAAAGATTCCAGGACATTTACCTCAATTGGTATTATAATGCAATTTTCTGCATCCGATAAACATAGATACGTCTGACACTATCACAGCAGTACAACACCTTAGGCACCAAACAATGTAACTAGGTAGTTGTTAGGATTTTAGGAAATGTAGCCGAATTGTATGATAAATATAACTCAATGAAAGTTTCAGTCTTCAGTCTTCCCCAGCACAGAGTATAATAGCTTCCTAAAGCTATATAATGGCAAAATACAAGATAACCAATTGGGAATGTAGCTAAGTACACTATTGGGAAGCATCAAAAATGTAAATGGCTCTATAAAACAGTGTTTTAGTAATGTGTTTCTGAAACTGTAAAGGCTAAAGTTCCATGTCATAGGTTCATTTTGATTAATTAGCAGTTTAGTAAGGATGCCCGTAAACTTATTGTCATTGTAGAAACTTTTTCCAACTGAAGATACTATATACTTCCAAGCAGTGACGCTGACAGGGGGTTGTAGTTTATTATTCAGTCAATCTTTAGTACTACCTAGCTAACACATTTAACAATGTTTATGACCTGTTTTATGAACAGTAACATCATTGCTATTTATTCGTTTTTTTGGCCGTGGTTAGGGTCCTAAATGTTCAATTTTGTCCCTGGCCCTGGGATTCCTGTCGGGGTCCCTGCTTCGAACAGATGACTGCATTAGGACGACCGATGAAAATCCTCTGGTTTTTTTCACACCCAATTAGAAAAAAACTTGCGCAGATGAGGATCAGTTTGCAAGGCAATTTTCTTAAGTGTCATAATGTAATCTGTTGGTTTATTACAAGTAGAGATCCTTGTGAGGCTGGGTAACCACGCTAGCATATGGGATATTGAAATGCTTAGAAATCCAGAAGAGAGCATACCAAGAACATTGCGGCACAGCATTTTTGTTCACTGCCACATAACCAACAACATGGGCAACTCGAAATCTGATTGTCATATTCTTTAACCAATCAATAGCATTGTTATAACATGCCCGCTTCAATAGCAAATGGGATGCACTCAAAGTTTTATAGGCCTTAGTTTAGATTTTTTACCCGGAAACAGCACATGTGGAATATCTGATTAATGTTCTTATTTATCTGAGCGGCACAGGAAAAAGCGCAACTGAGGTAGAGAATAGCAATGAAGTTGCGTTAATAGATTGATGGGAACGAACTTTGTAAAACACATACAGCATTAATTAAAATAAATTATAATAATATAATTTTCTGCTTCTGACATCACTAGGCTAGCAGAGAAGGAATTGCTGCTGTCTTCGTGATGGTCAGCAGCAGTTTTGAAATATATCTTCTTGTACTGAATAATAATTTTATCACGTTGTCAATATCCTGTGACTATTAGTGACAAAATGTTAACCAGAGTGTCATTAATTACATCTCTGAAATTTCCGATGTAGTTAAAAAAATACAACCCCATTCCCAATTTTACGCTGCCGTACTATAATGCCCAATTGTATTATATTTCGTTTTTATAGACGCTGCAAATGACAGATCATAGACTAGACAGTCTTACCTACATTACAGTATCTCTGGGTAGATACTCCTCCCGAGACACTCCGGCAGTATCTCGAGGTCTTGTTCACGAGCGAGAGGACAACAGAGTGGGTGATTGCTTGGTCCTATTTGGTTGTTTCGTGATTGTAAACAAACATACCAAGTTGAATATTCGTATTTTTGGGGTAGGAGTCATGCTAATACGTCAAAACGAAGCCCTGCACATGTTCGTTGGTCAACCGAAGCCAGGTTTTTCCACAAACAAAGATTCTCATACATACAGGCAAAATATGAACTTACATTAAGATCGGTCATTTGAGGCTAGAGGAAAGAAATCTGTGCATATTTACATATTCAAAATGAGGGAGTTAATGGGTTGGCAAATATATTAAATGGCAAATATAATTTATTTAAGGAGATGGAGTTATGATACCTCTTTTTAGGGCTCAAACTCAAACGGGGTTAGCATCGTAAGGTTGCATATTTCAAAAAGCTCATTGCGCCAATGTGTGGTTAAATGAAAAGTGCTTGCACACGTTGTTTTTTAAGGAATATGAACATATGTATGAAGTATAAATATAAACAAGCAAGTAGGAATTCTGTGCATATACGAGCAAAACCACTCCTCTATACAAGTACAAAGGTCAAAAGCGGCACTGTTTTTTGTCTTACTTGTATTGCATGCATAGATTTTAAAGACCTTCGTCCATAGATGACACATATTGTTATGTGAATATTTGTCATTTGGTGCCATAGGAGTAGTGTTTTAATTTAACTGAAAAATGTATGGATCTCAATTGCAAACATGTTCCCTTCTAGGCAATGGACTTAAATACCTCTGGTCAGGGCTGTTACTCAAACGAGATGAGCGTGGTGAGTAGGCAGATGTAAAAATCCCAACATCGTCACAGTGTGGATTAAAAATTGCTTGCACTCTTTTTTGTCATCTCATGGTTGTCAACATATGAACCAATTAGAATTATAATACCATTATGCCTGTTGGAGTTTTGTGCATATTTATGCAAAACCACACCCATGCACAAGTTCATTGGTCAATATCAGCCATGTTTTTTGACATACTGGCCTGCTTTATATAGATTTTAAAGATTTTCGTCCATAGATATGAAATGACATGAATATCGGTGATTTTGCGCCATAGGAGCAGTGTTTAAAGTCTAAAAGGACATAAAACGCTGTCTGGTCTGATCTGGTTTTTAAAAGCATTCCTATAAACTCAGTAAGAAATCAATTTACCTGATTTACACAACTTGAATCTTATATGTGAACTGGTGTTGCCTGCTAGAGTGTGTGAGAGTGATTGTGTGAAAAAAGTCAATAGAAATGTTAATGTCAGATGCAGCATGCTGGAGCATGAGTACCCCAGGAGCACCGAATGCTGTGCTAGTGATGGGTATTGATTGACAAGCACATGAGTCTGTTGTGAGGAGGACAGCACATTGTAATGTCAGAAATGGAGCGAACGGAATGGACATCAGCCAAGCGGAATCCACTGCATTAAGTTGGGTGCAGACATTAAGCCGGGTTGAAATTATGTAAATAAGTCTGCTCGCCGGGTCGTTTTAACACGGATGTCGCAATGGATTGGCAGGTAGGCGTAGTGGTGAGGGCAGAACTGGACCTACTACATTAGAAGTACAGATCCTGGGATAGTAGCTATGGATACAAGGAGATGAGAGTCGTTTCTACGTGACATCACAAAACGTCAGCCCTTCTTGAAACTTCAACAGCAACTTGACCAAATTATCTAATATACCGGGGATACCGATTTATTTTTTATGTGTCATGCATACAGATGGGTCCAAATGAATGGAAACGTTTAATGGATGAGTGGATGAACATACTGAATACAGATGCTTCCTTACAGGTGCGCTGCATGATACAATTAAGCAATTATTCTCTGTGGCATGTATAAATATGCTGAGGAGGCCCAACTGACCTCGATTTTGGATCAGGATGACAATAGGAACGAAGAGACTTTGAATCAGGGCTCATTATCGGGCCAAGGATGGCACCAGGTTGTGTCAAAAAGACTGCTGAACTGATTAGCGGTTCAATAGGAACAGTGATTAAAATGTAATCTGCATTCAGATCTATGGGGCCGACGTCCATAAATAGCGTTGGAAATTGTGGTCGAAAGCACACATTTGAGCAACTCTTTCCCAGGTGACTGAGAATGTCAATGCTGGGCGTGATCAGGCCATATTGAGCTACACAGAGAGAGATATATTATAGTATGGTTGCAGTGTATAAACCCTTAATTACAAAGACAAACGCAGAGTGAAGTTCAGTGGTGCAAAAACCATAGGCACTATTCAACAGAGATATGGATAAAGTGACATGGCCCTAAGACATGAAACACCCAGCTCAGAGGCTTGCTCAGCAGGTCAGCAGGTGTTATTCAAGGCAAATAGGGATGCTGTAAACAGTGTTTTGGAGAAACAACCAAACTGAAAACATCCCACATCTTCACCTATAACTATACGCATTCACGCAACAGACTAACAAGCATCCCGGCAAGCCTAGGTCAGCCGGACGGAATAGTGTTGCCCTCTTGAGATTCCAACCCGTGTCACCCAAGAGGAAGGCAGTGTCCTTAACCACTACACCACAGCGCTGTCTATTTGATGTGTGTCAGTACAGCTTCTTGTGTCCACCTTGAACAACTCCTTTTCTGACACTGGTCATTGCAACAGCTAATTGGCCATTCGTGAATGATATTGATTCAGATCAACTGACTAACGTTTCTTACTAAGTTAACCTCCACCACAAATAGCGTCTATGAACTGTATGGCGTTTGCCACTGGCCGTTTTCACAGCGTATTTGCAAGTAATAGGCTATACCAGTATCTACTAACTTGCTAGCAATTGCTCAATTCCTGACTCTTCCGGTCTTTAACCACTACACCACAGCATTACACACTTCTGCAGTCACTTGACACCACTGAGCATTGTGTTAAACTGACTAATGTTTCTTATTAAGCTTACTTTCACCATAGAGTCTATAAACTGTCCGTTTTTTGCCAGTGGCCGTTTTAACAGCATATTAGCCAGTAATAGGTTTACTAGTATCTACTAACTTCCTGAAAATATTAATTTAAAAAATCATAATTGAGATAAGAGGGATACCTCAGTGAAATAAGGATACTTCAGTGAGATACTAGAGATATTAGTGGGATATGAGAGATATCAGTGGGATAAGAGTGTTGCTGATTTTATGCAATTATAATGACAACTCACTGAACAGTCACTGATTCAACTTGTCATTTCCAGTTTTTACATATTTGCATTACAATAGTCGTTATTGTTTGCTTGGTTTTGCTGTTCTCCAAATAGTTTTTAAATTGTATAGAATTGGAGTAAATTAGCATAATAGCTCAGAAAGCCAATTACACCAGATGTCTTGGAACACACACACACACACACACACACACACACACACACACACACACACACACACACACACACACACACACACACACACACACACACACACACACACACACACACACACACACAC
>JACXGJ010015033.1:0-14012 GCA_016801105.1 Esox niger
GCCTGGTGATTTTTCAGTGATCTTGTCAAATGTATAAAGTGTTGAGGTTAGATAGATAGACACCACTGGAGCCTGGCTGTGTGTCTGAGCATGCAGTTTACACTGGTACTAGCAGATTACTGGCTCATTGTTTTATTCCAGGGAGGGCTGTTCAGAGTGCATGTCATCAGTGTGCTACTATCTGCCCACAGATATATCTCTCCCTCCAGACGGACAGTTTTAAGATGCACTGGCATTTTAGTAATTATTTTAAGCAGTTTGAGCATGTCATTTAAAAATACTTGAAATAGCTTAGTATTACTTTATTAACTGATATTTAAGAAAAAATGTTTTTTTTATACCCCATACAATGAGAACAAAACACAAATGACTACAATGATGCTGTTTTGGTTTTAGAAGATGGAATTCAAAATTTATACTGTAGATGCTGTATCGTAATTTGAGTTATGTTGATTATAATTCATTACCTTTTTAAGAGGTTGATACATTATGTAGGACAAAGGCAGTCTGACACTTTACAGTGGAAATTACAAATGTCTGAAGTCTTTTGAAACACATTGCAAGTTTTGATTTCCTGCAAGAACAAGTTGATCAAATTATGAGACATTTGTAGGGTAGTGCTTTTTAAATATTTTTTCTGGGTGAAACCCTGGTGTAAAGACTACCACAGTGCCTCCAGTTGTAAATGGAATGTTAAACACAATCTGCCTTTGTGAGAACTTTGTTTTTATTATATACTTAGTATTAGACAGTTTATGGTGTAAAATGACTCACACCCTCTCTTGATTGCTGATACAATTTCATTAGTTTGATATGATACGAAGTGAACTTTGAAGTCTTAATAGGTATCTTGAAGGCTGAGAACACTGTTTCCTTTTAAAAACTCGGCAGTTTTGAATTACAGCCATGTGATATTTATTGATGGTTTTTGGTGTTTCTCTTTAAATAGTTCATCATTGTCATTTCTCTGGGGTTTTACTTTAGAGCTTCTTTTGTTAATTCAAGACAGTCTGATACAACAGCGATTTTCTTATAAGGGAACAGGTTTTTTCTCAGCGTAAAGGACATTTTTGCTTATTCTTGAGTCCTTAGTGGAACATATTCTCACAAGCCTGTGTTTTTTTTCCAGTGGCATTTTAAAGTATTAGCTGTTCTTAAAATATTCTGAATTTAGCCTTGGCCATTTTTATGCTCATTCTGCATGTCATACCAAAGGCAAACTACACATTGTTACAAATTCCTGCTCGACAAAGCAAAATGTTAGTAAAATATATAAAAATTGCAGGAATTATGTAATAATTATTTTGTAAATGATGCAGTGCAATAGCCTTTTCCCAATCATTCATAATGCCTCAAGTTCATGCAAATATTGCCGGTCTGAAGGCAAAGCCTGTTTGGACAGGCTGTTGATAAGATGATACATACCTGGGAGTTTCTGGTTGCCTTTTTACTGTACACAACAGAAGCATGGTTAATGTTGAAATATTTTCAGACGTATTTCAGACTTTAAACACATATAAATGAACAGCAACTGTATTGCTATATAATTATTATGTATTTTCTGAAGAACTATCCAACAAAATTTAAATTTATTTTTGTTATTGCTGAGTAACACTGGTTGGCTATTAAGTTGCCTTTTAGGGACAAACATGTTTGTCCATTTGCAACAATATATAAACTGACCTTTGGTTCATTTTTAAACCTGATTACTCACAATTTTCCAGTGAGTCACAGTAAATGGGGGAGCTAAAATTTAAAAAAGGATATCCCATGTAAAAATTCATTACAGTGCACACCCTAAAGAGTAAACAAATCAGTTATATCAAAATATTTTTGACTGCACACTTCAACGTATTGGTCTGATGGGAGTTTGGCATGTCATTGTCCTCCCCCCTTGCTTGAGGAATAGTGGAGTAATAGAGAACAAAAGAGGAAAGCCTGCCCCCGCCACACACACAGAAAATCCCACACTGGTGCTATGTCATGACATACCTGTACCAGATACTGGGATGTGCCTTTTGTTAAGTAAATAATGTGTTAAATGGGGTAAAAAGGAGACTGAAGTGCCACTTTAACTTCCTTTTAAAAGGCCACTAAACAGAAAGTCGCTGTGAAATACAGTACAGGCCTACTTCCTGTTTTGTTTAAAAGAACACTCCTCTGATTCATTTACTAAAACTGCATCAGAGGAAATAATACACATAGGAAGGTGTATATGAAATGGTATTGCTAATAAAGAATTGCAAGCTTTTTTCTTTGGATGGAATTGTATGGAATGTGAGAGGAAATTGTTATTTATAGGCAGGGTTGTTGATTTGTTGAAAGAGGAGGTTTGAGATGATTAATACCTGTAGCCTTCCCAAAAAAGTTTCCATTATTTTCAAAAATTTTAAGATGTCCTCGGACGATTTTGGAGCTGTTGCTATTGAATAGCCATACCACTAACATGACGGTTAAAGCACCCACTCACAACCAATGGAGAACAAAGGGGAAAGCCCCTCCACCCAGCCACTCACTGGTGTTTTGTCATAACTTACCTGGACCACCTATTAAGATAAGTTTTGGTTAATTAAATCAGGCTTTGGAAGAGATGAAAAGGACTGGGTTGCCACTTTAAATGGGATTTGTTTAGTGTTTAGTTTGTGAAAATGTATCCCTATGACGGACAATGTATATTTAATATTTGAAGGAGTGCCATATGACAGTTTATTTAATTTTTCATATTTTCGTTGTGTTTATTAATTTATGTCCTATTATCTGGTCTGTTTAGACAAGTTGGAAGCAAAAAGGAGGAGAACAGAAAGAATTCGCAGAGAGAAGATCAATTCTCCTTCAACCAATGATATGGAGAACCGAAGGCGTTGCCGCTCGAACAGCCAATCGGATCCGATACGGAGAGGGCGGGGCAGGCCAAAGACAGTTGGGCTTAAAAAGCAAGAGGAGGAGAAAGGTAACCATACAATAAAAGCCTCAGTTAGTGATGACAGTCAATGGTAAATTTATGACATTTTAAGCTTTACATGCTTTACATGTGCATTTTCTGGGTTTATTTTCATGCTTTCAAGTTTTTAGTTTTATAACAAAATGTTAGAAGAAACCTTCCAGTATTTCCTAGCCACAGGAGTGGAGGCTGTTGATTAATGAAGTATTGGGACAGCGCTGGGGGCTTTGTGTTTGGATGAATGATTTACAGACCCGGTTTTTCTCTCCTCTCAACCATGAATAAATCATGGAATCCCTACCTCCGCCTGCGCCTTAGTGGCTGAACTTTAAGGACACATGTCTTTTTTGTTCCTTTGTACAAGACAGACATTTTGTTAATATGTTTCACAAGGTTATTGTTGCCAGAAGCATGTGATTTGTGTTCCCAATTTGCTTTCTCTATTAACTGGAGATGTTGTTTTTCATTTTCCTTTGTTTTTCTGTGCAGAAAAAATTGAGAAAGAAGTTGATATCTACGCCAACCTCTCGGACGAGAAAGCATTCGTGTTTTCAGTGGCATTGGCCGAGATCAACCGAAAAATCCTGGGCCAAAGGCTGATTCTGTAGGCCGGATAAATTCTGTGAGGGATTATCATGTGAAACCTAAGATTGTTACTTTGGAGAGACCCACAGATGCCCACCACAGTGTGTCTAACAGGGCATGACCTCTGACCAAAAGACCTCCCTATCGCTTTGGGCTAAGACTTTCAGACATTTTGGAAAATATGGATATTCTTGCCCTTTGTTTGCTCAAGAGGAAAAGTTGGAACCAACTTTAGAGATTCTATAGCCATTGGAATTGGGGGTTTAGGAAGTCTGACATTTTTATATACATCAATGTATAAAATATGGTATAGGATTCATCACCCTGTCATCCAAGAATCCAAGCAGTCAGTAATGAATGAATAAATATATATTTAAAAGGGCTTACATTTGTTGAAGTTTGGAGGGCCATCCTAGCATTGTAACTGGCTTCTATAACTGCATTGACTTGTAGGGCTATTATAAGCTGTTTATTTGTAAATCAAAATGCCATTGGAACAGGATGTTCAATATATTTTGTATCATGCTTAGGACTTTGGGAGGGGCCTTGTACATTTCTATTTATGATGCTTGTGTACAACCTTAATTTAATTAAGATTATTTCATCTTATGTTTCATTATTGGTGACAGTATATTATATTGGTGACAGTATGTAATATTCGCTCTTGACAATAACATAATTGTACAAAGCAAATCTATTTAAACACGATTTCTTTTGTCATTAAAATGAATAAATCTCTACCACGACTGTCAGATTTTTCACTTTAATGGAAAAATGTTTGCCGATGAGGCGGGGTGTTAACCCAGCCTGTCAGCTCCATTCGTTGCCAGGCAGCCGGCTGCAGGGGATAGCCTGCGTTCCTGGGCCCCTGAGACATCTGTTTGTAACCTGCTCATTTCCCCTGGAGACAGCTGCTGCTGCCGTTCCTTCAGCGTTGCTCTGCCTCCACAAGGCAAGTCCCTGTTGTTACCGGGTCATCCACCTGGATGGCTGCCCAGTTTCCATTGAACTCTCGACAGATCTACCTCACATGGTAATCCATTCAGAGGTATTTTCACTTTTGTGACCTCATCATTAGAATGCATTGAGTGTATGCACATACATGTAAATGCATGTACGGAAATATGTGTTACATCATATCCTGTGTCCGGGTTTGACTGCTGTATGTTAAACAGAGTTTGAAAATTGCTTCACTTTCTTCACGGGTTAAGAGAAGTGTTGACATTGTTTTTGAGAGACATTGGTCAGAAATTGAACAGAAAGAGGCAGTATGTGAAATACATGTGAATACAAATAAAAGACAGTGCTTTAAATACAGAAGGAAACTTAAAAAAGTGAAAGAATTCATATGTCATTTGAGAGTTCCATTGAAAAATTATGACCTCACATTGTGAACCACTGTGGCTAAGAAAACATCTCTACGAAAACTAAGAAACCTTGAGAAGAGCTCTCTTCTGACTATGCCATTACATAGGAATACCTGTCCATTTTCGTGATATAATTAAGATCTTTAAGATGTTTTAAACATTAACATGTTTGTCTGGTCATGATTACCTGGTTAAATAAACTGCTTTTCACTAGCCTGGATGATGTCTCTTATGCTTACATTCCATTTGCTGTTCTCCAGATCATTTGCCAAAGTACAGGAGTGGCAGCGATTGGACCGTTAGCTAAAGAGAGCAGTGCCAGCTTTTCATATCCTAGTGTTCAACTAATATTTCTAGAGGTTACAAAAGTCACATGTAAAATTAGTACACTGGCACTATGGCTGTACATTACCCACGGTGCATTGTTATAATTCATGGGGATTACATGCATTGGCTGACCTAACAGAAATTGTATTTACCCACTTGCGCAACAAAACCATAATATACATAAGATGGTTGAGTAACCCGCCAGCTGTAATGCAAAACCACACAAGATAGATTGCAACTTCTACATTGGGGCTCATTGAAAAATAATGCATCCATCTGCTCACTTCAAGCACAAGAAAAGACATTAGTCAACAACACCTCTAAATACTGAAATTACTTTAATGTCATTTTCAGAGAAAATTACTAAGCGCTGTGACTCTTAGGACATGACTGGAATAAGAACTGGCTGCCGACAGAAATCATTTCAGCAGTCAGACCATATTTGGATCTTTTGAGAGTAGAAAGATAAGGGACTCTACCTGACGAGCACATTTCTGAAAGGGTCAGCGTCCATTCTGGTGTGATGTACTTTATCGTGAGAAAGTTCCATGATGATGGTAAGACTGTTTGCAGATGGATCGTGTCTACATGGCTGGTATTTGAAATGAACACCCAAAGTCAGGCTGGCCAGGATTGTGAACTATGACAAGCCCAGTCATCCGGAATACCATGTCGTATTATCACATGTCCTGGGGGGATGGAATAGTCTGATTCCTGGCTTCATATCTAACAGGAAATATGGAAGGGAACAGTACTAATCACCACAGTGTGTGTGGGAGGAGAAAGATGTATCAGCTTCCATAGCATTTGATCAGTGTAGTGTGATTTCATTTGATCTCATAAACAGGAAGTAAATTCTTAGTTTCGATCACCTACATTCCAGTTTAACATGAGATTAGGTGTATATTAGGACCAAATCTAAGGACAATTTCATCAGCATAAAAATATATGAAATACTCCCTACTTTAGGCATATATAACCAACTGTTATTAGTTCATGACCTAAAAAAACGTGAATATATATTTATATATATTCACGTTTTATATATATATGTATATACATATATACACAATCCTTCCTTGTCAATAGTGCTTGACAACAATGTTCTAACCACACTTAATGTCCACTCTCCCTATTTGATAGGAATAATTGGATTATCTGTAGGAAATGAATAGATCAGCTCCCCATTCTACATTTACATGTATTCTATTTCTATGTATGTAATCCTTTCTGATAGGTTGAATCCAGGTAGGTAGCTTTTGAAGAAAAGAAACACCCCATGTGATGTATATCCCCTTTTCACTTTCTCACTAATACTCTGGTCTATTGACATACAGTAGCCTAACACATACAGAAACAGACCCTCATTAAAAAAAGTGTGTGTTCAGCAAAACTTTTTCTAAACGACTGCAATTGCTAGACTTCAGTGTTCTAAATTTGAAAGTCTTATTCTTTGCCATTGAAATTGTAATATGTAATCTCTCCTTCCACCACTGGAGAGCAATATAGAGTGACATACCAGAGTTAACTAAAAATGACAATTACAGATCGATTTGAATGAATGTTTTACTTGGCTTTTGATCCCGCTTTTCAAGTCAATTAACTCAAAAATACAAATTATTACTGCAAAAGATGTGGATAGATAAATATTCACACACTATAGCGTAGGACAAAACTTGTATATATACATTGTTTTCAAATAAACTGACATTAAATTAAAAGGGGCTGATAACTATAAGCCACTCTGCTTCATAGAAAATATGTAAATCCAAACCATTTATTTTCATTGAAATAGACAGATAAAAAAAACTATTTTTTTCTCTGGCTCTATATTTAGACGTGAAAGCTAAGTAGAAAGCTCTCTCAATTAAATACAGTAACTCTTTATGTCCCAACATACAGGGATCTGCTGACGTAATTCATGAGCTATCAAACTCCCATGTTACATCCTGTTCAGGGAACCCACCTGCTCTTCATGTATAACAGGCATGGTAGAGGCCTGTTTAATTTTGCGAGGACTTAGTGGGCTGTTTTAAACTGGAAAAACCTTGGTCTGTGAGAACAGGACATCGAGTACCATTCCACTAAAACTGTCGGAGATAGAGACAAGGACAATAACACAGACAGAAACACATGCCACTGCCAGACACCAACGAAACGCACACCAATAATGACAACAGTTTGAATCATGCTGTTCTGTCAGTCCCCACCACCTGTCCAGCGATATCTCAAGACAGGCGGCATGCGCATCAGAAGGAGGATTACGACTTTTTGACAGTCCTGCACCACGTCGCCCACTCACACTAGGGCATGCTGTTCACGGTGTCGTACCGAGCAGGCCAGAGTACACAGTTAGACGACTGATCAACACCAATTAAACGAAAGATAACATCGTCACCCTCCCTCATCCTTAAAATCATTATGGTCACCCTTCCCTCTCGCGCATATTGCTGGATTTCTCATTACCATGTTGTACGGCGTCTCCTCGGAGTCAGAGTCACATCAGCCCTCCCGTATTCATTGATTTTGTCCTTTTGTCATTGAAAGTGACAGGCACAAGACTTGGCAATTATTTGATTTCATATTAATATATTCTGATCATATAATGTCTTAGTACATCCATCTTCATATCTATTTCTGTTGCATGTAGCCTGCCGCTCAAATTTTTAAAATATTATTATTATTATTATTATTATTTTTACATGAAAATGGGGAACAATATACGAGAATTCTCGATGAAGAAGTAGTGGGCTGGATCCAAACTTAGTAGCAGCAGCTGGTAGGCTCAGGAGAAAAAAAAGCCAAACATTGAAAAAATTCCTCTGTAATCAATATTTTGTGACAGGTTTGCAAAATGAAGATCATTATCAGGACCATTAGATTTACAATATTTCTATGAGGTTTGCAAAAATAGGTCCCAATATGTACAGGTGTCCTTCACTGTTTCTAAATATAGCCCTCCTTTTCGACAGCACTCAAAATACCACAGATGTATTGCTGGTGGCTGGTGTTTTATCCACGAACTGGAAAGAATGCATTCGCTACTAAGAATGCTTTAAACAAATTAGGAGATTGACACTATGTCTTCAAACTACACCAACATGAATGTTACCTTGATAAAGGATAATCCAGAGTGGATTGTGGATAATAAATTAACATCATACACCCCATGTCAATGCTATTCTACCCTGTTATTTTTGAAGGGAGAGTTCAGTACAATGACTGAATGGCTTTGGGAACAACTAACGTGCTAATTGTTACTGTAGACGTGCAGTCTTTGTAGTTAACTTTTTCTTGAAACACAATATGTGACTTTCTTCTGGACATGAATAAAAATGGTATCCACAAGTTTGTTTAATATAAGGGCTTAAATGCCAAAATCTGCCTTGGCGGTATGTTGTTTGTGCTTCTGAAATTTTTTCACTCCTCATTAATCATGACTCATTCAGGATGACCTGTAATTATGATAGCACCCACATTAATGTCGAAGTGTTAAAAACATTTGTTTAACAAAAAAGTGACTCCAAAATGACACAACACATGATGACATAATTCCAATTGGGTATGAAATAATCTGAAATACAAAAACAGGGAGCAAATCCATTGTTGTCCCTATATACTAAGAATATGGGACCAAATATTTAACTTGAATCTACTTTATAAAAACAAAGTGAATATGTTCAAATGCCTTTGAATCCGTAAAAAAATTAAAACAAGGATTTCCAAATGGTCACATGCAACCCCATTTCCAAAAAAGTTGGGACACTTTAAAATGCAAATAAAACCAGAGTGCAATTATGTGGGAATCATTTATTCCCTATAATGAATTGAAAATAGTACCAAGACAACATATCAAATGTTGAAAAAGAGAAATGTTATTGTTTTTGCAAAAATACATGCCCATTTTGAATTTGATGCCAACAAACACATTTAAAAAAAATTTGAACAGGGCATGTTTGGGAACTGAGAGCTGTCATAGTGTCCGGGGTATGTGGACAGAAAAGCAGAGGCAGAACGGCAGTTTGAGAAATAATCCATACTTTAATGGACAGGAACAAAAGAAACAAACTCAGAACAGACACTATAACTGGGTAGTAGAGCCTACGGCTGCTAACCAAAATGAACCACACGACCGTGTGGAAACATTGAACATAAATAGGTTCCCCAATTGGAGGCAATAATAAACACCTGCCTCCAATTGGGGAAACCAAAGCCCATAGAGGTGGCCAGAGTCACCTCTTTTGGCCATGTCCTGACTATGGCCCCAGCCAGTGCAAAGATGGCTAGGGGCATAGCCAGGACATGACAAGAGCATTTTCTATAGTTTTGAAAATGAAATGTTTCCCCATTCTTGCTTGATATAAAATTTCAGCTGCTCAATATTTCAGGGTCTTTGTGATATTTTTCATTTGTTAATGCGCCAAATGTTTTCAATGGGTGACACGTCTGGACTGCAGGCAGGCCAGTTTAGCACTTGGACACATTTACTACAGAGGCATGCTGTAGTAAATGTAATTATGGACGCGGTGTCCATAATTCTCAAAACAAATGTCACATTTTGATTTGTCAGACCAGACAGTTTTCCAATTTGTCTCAGTCCAACTTAAGTGAGCTTGGGCCTAGATAATGCATTTCTGGATCTTGTTTGTATATTTCTTTGTTGCATGGTAGAATTTTAACTTGCATTTGTGGGTGCTGCGATGAACAGTGTTAAATGGTTTTGGAAGTGTTCCCAAGCCCATGCAGTGATTTCCACTACAGAATCTTGTCAGTTCTTAATGCAGTGCACTGAGAAATGTTATTTTTAAATTGTTGCACTATTTGCCCGCACAGTCATTCTCAGAGTGGTGAATCCCTCCCCATTTTTATTCTAAAAGACTCAACACACCAAGTTTAAAAACTTGATGTGTGGTTATTGTACTATTTTCTATAAAATATAGGGTTTAAATGATTTGCGCATCTTTGCTTTCCTTTTATTTCTATTTCACACAGCGTCCTAACTTTTTTGGAAATGGTTTTGTAGAATCTTATGTCCACTTAACAAAACTTAATTGTGTCTAAATAAATATGAAATATTTTATTTGGATAAAGGGAGATATCATTATTTGCATAGAGGGAGGCACCAATGGTCCTAGATCCAATGGGGACAAAGTGCATGGAAAACAGACATTTGACTACCATGTGTAGATGCAACGACTACAACACTAGTAATCACAACGTGGATAAGATCATGACAAAGAACACATGTTAGCATCAGGTTTGCATTAACTAGGATTCTGTCACTGTAAGAACAATAGTTCAAGAAAAATGGTATTGCCTTACTCAATAGCATTGATTAAGTGTATAAAGGTGAATATTCAAATGCATCTATATTTATATAATTTAGGATGCTCCATTAGTCTAGTATACCTGACGTCATATGCCTTGTCATTAGTGTTTAATTAAGTAGGAAAGATGGAGCAATAGACATTCTGACCGTATGAAAACAATTTCTTTCTATTTTCTTTCTATTTCAAGAAAAAAGTCAAATGAAGAACCTTGTAGATATGTTTTTATTCGCGTCAGACTCATTGCTTCATATAGACAACTGTGGTTGCATTGTTTTAAGAAAACTGCGCCACTACAGTCTCTTTCATCCACACTCTCTCCCTATCTCTTTATCCCTTCCTGTCTCTTTCTGAACTATACATACAATATACTCTCTCCCTAAAAATATTGTAGGGGCTTTCATAATCATTTGTGTTACAACAAGCCTTTCATTGCACATATGCGCATGCAGACACAAACAGTATAATGTATTATGAAACCATTCAGCACGTCCAATCAATCAGCATCATTTAAAGCCTTTAAGTACAGATTGTTTCCCAGTTCATTGTGTCCATATGCCTGTCAGACTAATGAGTAATCAGCCAGGCTATAGCAGACAAAAACATGTTAGTTACTATCATCACCAAGTAAGAGTCGATAAATTACAATAATTATCATAATCACTATGTACCCAATGACCTATGGCCAGAATTCTTTGCATAGATGACAATTTAGGAAGAGGGTATTAAAAAGTTGAAACTTTCTCGGAAAAATGGCAAGCCATGTAGGTACTGCATGCAGCATCTGAACTCTGCACTGACTACCACTTCAAAATATTCTGCCATGAGGCTGAGTGAAGATGTAACCACTTGAAAGCACATTTCTTGCTGTTCTACACATTTTGACAGGGATTATACCATGTTCGTAATCAGGGGTGTCATTAGCTTGATGGCCATTAAGTACGTTTGGGTTGGGGGCCTTGACAAACGTCATACCTCCCATCTGCTGCGAGAAATAATGGTAATTGAGTTGAGTTTTTTGAAACAATGCCCTGTCTACCACTTCTGTACAAGCAAGCACATATTGATGTGAAATGTTATTGTCCTTGGGGGTAGATGGAAATGACTGGAAGATTGATTAATATTTTACCAAACATTCTGTAGGAAGAATACATTTTCACAGACCCATGTTGGAAAACCCCTGATTGAGGAAGTCAAAGTATGCTTTTCTTTGTTTTAAATAGGATGTAGTATTGTTAACACTGTGAGCAACCTAAATAAAATGATCTGCCCTAATTTTAAAGGCAGATTATTTAAGTTTAGCACTTAATTAAATATTTAGAAATATAATTAATTAGCAGCGCCCAGTACAAAGTTGTAAGTGTCTGATCATATAGCTTTACCATTTCTTGAAGTCAAATGTTTTTGTTTTATAGAAAGGATAAAAAGCTACAGGTTAATGAAACACTCTGGACAGCTGTGGCCTGTGGTAAAAATCTGAAAGCTCTCCTTGATTACACAAGTCAGAACCTTGCGCAATACTGTGCTGATTGCACAAAAAACATACACTGCAAAAAGAAAGAAAGAATCAAAGCCACACAGTCAAAGTATATTCTCTGCTCACTTTTATCATTTTGCCTTGTTCAATATTTGTGACACTACAGGTGCCCTCCAGTAATACTGGAACCCAAGATAAATAAGAACAAAATGGGCCATGAAAACATTTTCTCTATTGTTTTTCATTTTGATCTTTCATTCAAAATATTGAGAAAAATCTCACCTTTAATTTATATAAATCAGTTGAAGAAAAAATACATTCTTGTCACAAAAATATCATTTTTTAAAATGTGTACCAGAATTATTGGCACCCCTTCATTTAGTACTCTGTCAACCTTCCTTTGCCAAGATAAAACCAAAGGAAACCCTCATCACAGCCATCCTCCTCACTGTGTGTTGGGTCAATATAGACACAAGTCCTCTTCCAGTCTGGTTGTTAACATCTCCAGTTGCTTTAAAGTTCTTAATTTTTGCCCTGATAGTTGAATTGGGCATTTTCAACCATTTATATTTTTGTTACAGCCCTTTCCTGTTTTGTGCAACTCATTTGTCTCAAGAAAGTTCTCCCATAGTGTTGGATGACTGTTTGAATTGGGCCAGTGTGTCACTCTTTATTTATACCCCTGTGAAACAGGAAGTCATATCTTACCACTTAAGTGTTCACAATCTTTCAGGTTAACTTAAAAACATGGATGAATGGGAATATTCTTTGTTTAGATTTTACTTAATTTCTAAGGGAGCGCTAATAATTGAACTGTGCTCATTTTGGTTACTTAAAAAAGGCCACCAAACGAAGGTTTGGGAAACTTACAGCCTAAAAACGTAGAGATATGTTTCCCTTTCAGCTGGAAACTACTGAAGATGTGTATACTAATAATAAGGAGTTTACTGATTATATTAATAATTATAATGGTAATACAAATTATCATAGGTCATAAAAGGTCAGAGGTCCAAAATGATCCTCCAGCAGGAGGAGGGCTGTAGAGGTCAATAATGATCCAAAACTCCTGCCAGAATAGTTTTCCCCCATGCTGATGGTCTCAGTGAGCGGCCATCTGTTCCATAGAGACTAATGAGACTGTGCTCATCACGCCAATTCTATACTGTAATCTGAATAGCTGCTTTATTCTGCACTGAAACTCTGTTCATCCCCCTATAATATACTGATACTGGAAATGTAAAAAAAACAGCTGTAAAACCATGCATATCGTAGCTATATTTCATCTTATGACCTAATATTCCAATCATCACTTGCAAATAAATAAAGGATCAACTTTGTGTATATTTAATGTATTGAGTTTCAGTATGTTGTCATTCTCTAGCAGCACTATTACACCAAGGACTTCAGGTGAATAAAGGTGATTCAGAATCTGTTTATAAATGTATTTTGTTTGTACTGTGTGAATGTGTTGGGCTTCAGCTTTTATTATTCAACAAGACAGGCACTACATCACCCTCACCTGTCTTGTTGCAT
Organism: Esox niger; assembly: GCA_016801105.1. Classification (NCBI taxonomy): domain Eukaryota; kingdom Metazoa; phylum Chordata; class Actinopteri; order Esociformes; family Esocidae; genus Esox; species Esox niger. Next base: position 13,558 of record JACXGJ010015033.1, read on the forward strand.
TAATTGGTAAACAAGGTGCTCTGAGGACGCAAAGACGTGCAAATGGTTGCTGGGTGGAGCAGACATTTCCATTCTACCTTATACCCTGTTGCTGCCAGCCTAAGGGGAGGTTTCTGTAACTCTGTAACTGAGACAGGCTGGATGGGAGGTTCAGGACAGCAACACAATGCCATTGCATTTGAGTGTTGGTGATGCAACGTCTTTTATTCCCAGACAAGAACTCTGTGGGATCAGACCTTTTGGCAAATTTGACACGCACCCAAGAACACATTACACACAAAGAACATGCAGTGTATGAAAGAAAATGCATGTTTTCTTGAGAGTCAGAACAAATTCTGAATCTAAACCTTAAGTTCAAGTTTAGTCTTTGACTGATGAGGAATTCGGGAATTCCCTCACATGTACACATAGACCTGGATCACACTTACACACACACACACACACACACACACACA
>JACXGJ010015034.1:0-14012 GCA_016801105.1 Esox niger
ACGACGTGACAGGAGATGTCAAAACGCACCTTCTAAAACAAAAAAAGAATTGAAAGCATCAACAAATATGGCGGGAAAGCGCCAGAACGACGTTGTGTTCGATTGGTAAACCATAAAGGCAGCATTTGACAAACGAAAAGCATCACTCCCAAGGTAGCGCAGAGGGTAAGACCCCTGACGTTGGATCTCCAGGTCGCGGATTCAAATCCAGCCTGCGACCAACAATTTTCATGTCGAAAATTTTGTTAAACTCTTTATATTATTGACAAGGATGTTTCAGGAGATGTCAAAATACACTTTCTAAAACAAATAAATAATTTACAGCTTCACCAAATCAGGCAAGAATGTGCCTGTCATAAGTTGGGTTCGTTGGTAAACCTTAAAGGAAGCATTCGATATTGAGAAAACATCAGTCCCGAGATGGCGCAGTAGGTAAGTCCTGTGCCAGTGGATCCCAAGGTTGCAGGTTCAATTCATGCCTGTGGCCAGAATTTCATAAGCTGTAAAATGTGTTCTACTTCATAAGTGTGTAATGTTGATCTGTGTGTATGACTAACTGAATGTTGTGTTCCATTGAAAGACCTAATCCAGGATGCGGTGTACCAGTGGGGTGGTGTGCGGGCAGTTGTGTGCATACATCCTGCGTATTGACGGCGCTGGAAGTGTTGGACATTGCTTGTGTGGAGGTGGTGGTCCTTAGAGGAACCAATATTCCCCACCCTGATGTGTTTCTGAGACAGCATATTGGGGTAGACTTATGCTTGCTATCGTAGCTTCGCATAGACTCTGCCACTCATTGTTCTTATCTTGAAAAATCCATAATACTTGAGTTAAACTGTGGATAATTATTTATCAAAAGACACTTTCTAAAACAAAAATGAATAGACAGCTTCAATAAATCAGGCTTCAATAAATCAATAAATCAGGCGGGCAAGTGCCAGACATACATTATGTTTGATTGCTAAACCATAAGGAAGCATTTGACAAATAGAAAGCATCAGTCCCAAGATGGCGCAGTAGGTAAGTCCTGTGCCCGTGAATACAGAGGTTGCCGGTTCAAATCCCTTCTGTGGCCGGAATTTCATAAGCTGTGAAGTGTGTTCTAATTCATAAGTGTGTAATGTTGATCCGTGTGTATGACTTACTGTTGTTTGTGTTCAGTTGAAAGATCTAAGGCAGTTGTTAGGATGGGCAGGTGTTGGATCCAGAGGTCGTGTGTTCGAATCCGGTATGCGACCCACATTTTTCATCTTGAAAATTACATTAAAATTGAGTTCAACTGTTGAAATTATTGATGAACACGTGACAGGAGTCGTCAAAAGACACTTAAAAAATATTATGAAAAGAAAATTTTTGAAAAATAGGTTAAAATTGAGTTCAACTGTTGAAATTATTGATGAGGATGTGACAGGACTCGTCAAAAGACACTTTATAGAAAATATATATATTTTTTTTTTTGTTGAAAAATCTGTTTAAATTGAGTTCAACTGTTGAAATTATTGTTGAGGACGTGACAGGAGACGTCAAAATACACTGAAAAATACATGAATACATTATTTTATTTTTTTGAAAAATCCTATAAAATTTAGTTCAACTGTTGAAATTATTGATGAGGACCTGACAGGAGATGTCAAAAGACACTTAAGTCCATGCTATTTTAGGCCCACATTTCACTACTTGCACACTTTGGGTCCTAGATATAATTTCTATAACAGAAATCATCTATTGTGAAAAAAAATAATAATAATGTTGAAACTATTTTGCACCCCCATTCCATTGAATGGCAAAAAAAGTTTTATGACACATTTTTGCATTAGTGTATGCTAATTTATTTTTCAAATATGTATGAAGTTTTGTGGGATAGTTATTTTCTGATATTTCCATGCCTTTATAGTGATATTACAGTTTTTTAGGCTGAAATAAATGGATAAAATAATGAAGAAGGTCGAAGATATAGACACCCCAATAAAAAAGTCAGTTCCTCTACCTAGAAATAAACCCTTATAAAATAATTTTGAAAGACATTACATTCCTCCTTTTATACCACAATACACCTAACGGCCACTAGAGGGAAGCAGTAGATCGGTATTTTGCAGTTATATACAAATTAAAAATATTTTTATTGAATCCTTACAGTATTTTCCCCTGAAAACCAATACAATCCCCATACCATGTAGAAAGAATAATATGTTTACATCATTTTTTTATATACAAACGATGATGTGGGATACCATTGTTCATAAAGAGTGTTGTACTTACCTCATATCTGGATGGTTCACGTCTCTGACCTGTTGGAGCTGTCTGGCCATTACGCTTACGCAATGCATCCAAATACTGTTTCCATACAAATTATCATATTCTAAATACTTTTGCCCGTTCAAATCTAGTCTAAAACGTTGATCTATTATGTCCTTTTTCAGAATGAAAGAGATGCAGTGATGAACTCGACGCAAGGATTTGTTGATCCTCCATTTTGTCTGCAGCTTGGGTAAGGAGGACCCACAGGATCTGAAGTGGTGCCATAGACCATGTGATTCCCTGGGAGACCTTATTTGAATTGCTATTGGAAGCCAGGCATCAGATGACCTAGCACAATGTTGTTAGCGTATGGTCAATGAAGAATAGACTAAGGAACAGCAGATGCACTAGTGCGCAACGGCCACCATTTTGGTGCAACCTGGTGTTTTTCCTACGTAGGCTATGATGCACGTAGGTAAACAAACCTTACGTCAATCGCTACATTGGAATTAGCCGCTAACCGGTAAGTAAAATATAATACTCATTTGGTATCCATTAATACACTTACACAACAAGTCATCATCCGCGGATCTGCGGAGGCTGCACAACGAGGGTTAAGATGAGAAGCTTCTCACACATAACACCTGCGTGATTGACAATGTCAACAGAAACGTATATCCTAACCCAATGACATGAAAAGCATCTGTGTGCATATTTCAGATGCAAGACTCATTAGGAAAACACTTATTTATTTGTGAGTAAAGGGTTGAATATCTGAAAATACAGTCAATGTCTCATGCCTGATAGTAGTTTGTATATTTGTTGTTATGCTCTTGTGCTTAGTTTATGAGACTGTTTATGATTCTTTATCTTAATTCTCTGTACTTTGACACCTGTGAATCTTGTTTAAACAAAACCTTTAGACCTTGAGGGGATCAGATGGTGTAAGATTCCGACCTGGTTTACAGTATGCCCTGGTCACGTCTTGTTATCAAGTGCAAGCTTTTAAAGGCTAAATTCACTCCATTTTATATTTTGTTGAGTCTTTCAGCGGGGCTGAGTGGATGGAGACCTGGGAGCTGTGAGGTCTGCTGGCAGGTCACGCTGCCAACCTGTTCCAATCACACCCGGACCCGGCCCACTGCCCAACTCACCTGAATGCAGCACTAGATCTCAATCACCCGAATTCTGAACACCTGTGCACTCCCTTCTATCTTCATGCACCGCCTTGTAAATGTCAACTCAGTTCCCCTGTTTGATTGCGAGGTATTGCCGACAAATGTGCGTTTGGTCTTCTTCGGTATTTGTCTTGTCTCTTGCTTTGGAACTTAGCTAATCGATTAACAATGTTATCTCCTGCCTATTCCATTCTGTATGGTTGCCCTCGTGGGACTGTCTACCTAGGTGCTGTGTTTGATTCCTATTGCCTGGCTTTCGACTACAACTGCTGCTCAGTGTTTTTGTGCCTTTGTTTAATAAACTGCGTCTCTGTACTTGGATCCCATCTCACGACTCTGTATTAATTACAGGAGCCTTACGAGCAGTTCCATTCAGCTTGATTAATTTTGTCCTTTATGACTGTTTTTTTATTCTGATATATTTGCAAAACGTGTGTAAATAGAGCCTTGGCGGTCTGTAGGGCTGTGGGGAGACCGGGCAGAGGCAAGAGGTGACAGGTCTTAGAAAACCGGTCCACAACGACCAGGATGGTGGTATGGCCCTGTGAAGGGGGGAGATCTGTTAGAAAATCCCCAGACAGGTGGGTCTGGTCATTGTGGGTCCATGGTCATTGTGGAATGGGTAAAGGGTGCAACTTACCCATAGGCAGGTGTCGGGGTGCCTTAATCTGGGCGCACACCGAGCAGGAAGAGACGTACACCCTCACATCCATAGCCAAGGTAGGCCACCCGTACTTTCCGGCCAGGGTCCGCATGGTCTGCCCGATGCCAGGATGACCGGAGGAGGGAGAGGTGTGGGCCCAGTAGATGAGCCGGTCACGGACAGACGTCGGCACATACGTGCGGACCTCAGGGCATACGGGTGGAGAGGGCTCGTCACGCTGCGCACGAACGATGTCCATGTCCAATTCCCACACAACCGGCTCCACGATACATGACGCCGGCAGTACGGGAGCGTCATCCACTGGCCGCTCCTCCGTGTCATGCTGGCGAGACAACACATCGGCCCTGACATTCTTGCTTCCCGGCCTGTAAGTGAGAGTGAAAACAAACCGGGAGAAGAACATAGCCCACCTGGCCTGGCGAGGGGTCAGCCTCCTCGCTGCCCACCTGTACTCCAGGTTACGGTGGTCAGTCCAGATGAAGAAAATGTGCTTGGCCCCCTCAAACCAGTGCCGCCACACCAACAGGGCTCTAACCACGGCCAACAGCTCACGATCACCCACGTCGTAATTACGCTCCGCCTCCGTGGTCCACCGTAACTGAGTCGCAGCACCCCTCAGGAGGGAGATGGTCCGAGCCAGGACCTGGCCAAAGCCCCGGATAAACCTCCTGTAGTAATTATAAAAGCCTAAAAATCGTTGCGCACCCTTTACAGTGGTTGGTGTCGGCCAATTACGTACGGCATCAATGTGATGCTACTCCATAGCCACACGCGTGTCAGAGAAACGGTACCCCAAGGACACGGACGACCCATTCGTCCCCTTCCCCGATATGCACCAGGTTATAGGCACTCCTGAGGTCCAATTTTGTGAAAAAGCGGGCCCCGTGCATCCTCTCGACCTCTGCAGAGATTAAGGGAAGAGGGTAGCTAAACGGGATGGTGATTTTGTTCGTTGCACTGTAATCAATGCACAGGAGCAAACCCCGGCATATGAGGCGGTAATACAGTAGCCTTAGTCTGGGAAAAGACAGCTGCCAAGCCCCTGTATTCGGGAGGAATTGGCACGGCGAGAGCACTGTCCGGACTTTCCACCGTAGTCGAACCCACGGAAACCCTCAAACACCTACCTTGGCACTTCCGCGACCACCCCGAAAGGACCTGACTAGACCAGGGTATGATGGGGTCATGGAGAGACAGCCAGGTGAAACCCAAAACTACAGGGAACGTGGGGGAATCAATAACGTGAAACGAAAGGGTTTTGCGGTGTTGGTTCCAGGTGACCATAAGAAGCTGGATAGTACACCTTACACTGGGAAAGCAACGGAAAACTGGGGAACTCAACAGGGACGGTGCAGAGAGTGAGTGGAAAAGCGAACGGTGAATGGGCATGAGCTTCCTTGGGGTGATGCGGAAGCGCCGTTCCTGTCACCTCTGCAGGAGGAGGAGGAGGTGTAGCGCGGAGCAGCGGACCTGCCCCAACGCATTGCTGAGCCCCTCTGATATCCTCCTTGCCCTCTGCCCGGGAGTGCAGCCGTCCCCAGGTGCATAGGGAGGGCGGTGTCCAGGTTGTGGGGTGGAAGAGAGATTCGCGTCCCAACACGCCAGCTCCCTTCGGATGTCCTCCTGAAGGCTGCAGCGGTAGTGGTCGAAAAGGGTCCGGTCGTTCCACCCAGAACCCGCTGCCAGGGTTCGGAACTCCACTCCGTAGATGGAATAGCCGTTCACCTGCCTCTCTTCCTTCGTGGGGATGGTCGAACACGACCCGGAAGCGGCGGACAAATTCGGCGTAGCTGCCCTGGATGGGCCCCTCGGTGTTCCATACGGTGGTGGCCCACTCCAGGGCTTTGCCGGACAGGCAGGAGACGAGCGAGGAGATCTTCTGGGCGTCATTCGGCGCAAGATGAATCGCCTTGAGCGCAATGTCCACTTGAAGGAGAAAACCCTGGCAGCGGTCCGCCACCCCATCATAGTACCGGGGAAGTCAGAGATGAGACAGAACGAAGGAAGGAAGAATAATTTTTTCACCAGATCCAGGCAAACGTAAAAACAAAGCAAGAATCTTTTCTAACCATCCAGGAATTTTTTTTTTCTACCCCTGTTACACATATTTACTGTTTGTGTCTGCAACAGTGCTGATGAACAGTCCCAAAGAGCTGATCACTGTATCCACCCATATGAATAACTCTGAAATAGTTAGTGTCTTATCATCTTGACTAGGATCTCATTGTTTCAGCTGGGCAGTGCATCTGTAAGGGAAGCAAAGGACAGGTGCCATAGACATGCATGGGGACTTATCTCCTATGTCCAAAAAATTAAGTTGTAACCAACACAGCAAAGTTCAGTCTAAAACAGCTACAGTGGGGAAAGCAAGTATTTGATACACTGCTGATTTTGCAGGTTTTCCTACTTACAAAGCATGTAGAGGTCTGTAATTCTTACCATAGGTACACTTCAACTGTTCGAGACGGAATCTAAAACAAATATCCAGAAAATCACATTGTATGATTTTTTAAAAATTGTATCAAATACTTGTTCTCCCCACTGTATTTATCCTGTGGGATTTGAGCATTAAAAATAACAATATGAATGTGCGTTTCATTGGAAGTGAATGTGCCTAGATAATGAGATTAACAGAAACCTCTCTGTTTAGATTCTCCCAGTAGGTTGTGCTCTGGTAACCACAGGAATGTTTACATTAACCAGTTGGCATGGGGGTTACTTGGGGGGTCTTGGCTTTACCAGGGAAACACGCCCCTCAATGTATTTAACAGCTTGTAACCAACATTACAGTGTGAATAGACTGAGTGAGATGGGATTGAAGTTGTGTAAGGAAGACCAGGTCCGTAACCTCATGAACAGACCATCAATATGCTGCAATAAATAAATGATCTACTCTCTCCCTTGACAAACGGGTACGCGAGTGACCTGATTTCTAACAATCCAATTTGCACTTTTGTACTGCCTGTTTTTGTCCTCGCAGTTTTTTCAGACCAAAGCAAATTCCTTGTATGTGAAGTACTACATGGTAATACATCTGTTTCTGATTCTGATTTTTTTGTGCTATTCTGCTTGAAGTGATATAAGAGATAATAGTGTAATTATTATTAGAAAACGTATAACAAACTAAAAAGTGTTTATACAGATAAGAGATAATGCTGTTAAACTACATGTCTCTAGGCATTTATGGACCACATACAGTGGTCTCTCACCAACACATGCACATTTTGTGTAATTAGAATGTGATACACTGTTTGAAATATATTTTGTAACTGTAGGTTAAAGGTATTTAAAGATATGGTGATTTCAAAATCCAAAGTTTCATGATGCACTGTAGCACCCCCCCAAAAAATTGGGGAAGTGGTTTGGTGGTCATAGGCCTTTAAACTAATCCAGTATCATGTTCGTGCCCAATATGCTCCATCATAATTAACAAGGTGTTGGGTGACAAATTGTCAGTCGGCTTCAAGTCACATACACATACTTGGTAAGCTATGAGAGGTATAGGCATATCACTGTGTATGAGGTTCTTAAGGTCATAGAAATTGGTGTAAAGGCTGTATAGCCTTTAAGCCCCTTTAGGTCTCATATGCCTTTTAGGTCTCATATGCCTTTTAACCCATGTACGTTGTATAGGCCTGATAGGTCTTATGGCCTGTGAAAGTCTTTATGACTTAACAAATTTGTCTAAAATGGGTAAACAGTTCTCAAATTTGACTTTACCACAGTACCTACAAACAGATCTTCAAAATTGGCTACCATGCATTCATAAACTCCTGTAGTTTCTTGGCACATGCCTAACAATTGGTTTGCCTGCTAGGGGATTTGCTGCTCAACTAAATGTAGGAGAAAAAACTCCAGCCCATGTTGCTGTGTTTTACCTGCTGCAAGCACCAGTGTAATTTTATTAGCAAATCTACAGCACCGAAATGTAGCATTTTTACAGGCAATGGGCAAGCAACCTTATGAGAAACACAAACATTGTCTTGATTAACCTTTAACATTTTGTGAAATTCACAAACTTTGATAACGTTTTAGTCCAGTTGCGGCGGTCAACCAAACCCTGAAACTTTTATGCATTTTTAGACCACCTTTGTGACATTAAGATTGTTCTATAATCAACAATGGGGGATGACTATAGGTCTCTACCCTCCCTCCAGTTGGTTTCAAAATTCAAATTTTATGTTAAAGCTACTGAGAGTAATATTTTATCTTTCAATTAATGTTAGACTATCCCAAAACTGAACATGCTTGTGTTGGGATATTTACCAAATATAAGACCAGTCTGAACACTCAAATTTAACCCATAGGGTAAAAAGCTATCCTGATTGAATGGGAAATAATGGTAGGAGCCTGCCCTCGTTCTGGAGCCCTTAGCTTTATCTACTTATGGTGGCCAAATGGATTGTTGAAAATATTTGTGAAGTTTCCACACAATAAAATCTGATAGGTCCTTATACTGTCTGTAGTAAAATTGTTATTCTTTCAACTTTGCCAATATCCTTTGTTTTAGAACACTTCTAAAAATGATGTTGACAGAAAACAGATTATGATGTCTGTGCATCAATATTTGTTCATTAGTTTGTTCATTAGTCAATTTACCATTTTAGAATTTAAACTCCATTATGGAATATCAAACATTGGTTGTAAAACAAGTATTATCCAGTTATTATTGATAAAAACAAATTAAAGACAAACTCAATTCAGCAATTATATTGTGGTTAGTGAACTAGCTTTGGCTGTGTTACTCTCTTCATAGGTTATGACTATTTTGGATTCAAATGCAGTCCTCATGGGACACAGCATGTCTTAATGTTAAATATAATCACCATGTGAATTCTTCATTATACCAATTTCAGTGAGGAAAAAAGTATTTGATCCCATGCTGATTTTGTATGCTTGCCCACTGACAAAGAAATTATCAGTCTATTATTTTAATGGTAGATTTACTTGAACAGTGAGAGACAGAATAACAACCAAAAAATCCAGAAAAACACATGTCAAAAATGTTATAAATTGATTAGCATTTTAATGAGGGAAATAAATATTCGACCCCTCTGAAAAACCCTTGTTGGCAATCACAGAGGTCAGACATTTCTTGTAGTTGGCCATTAGGTTTGCATACATCTGTGAGAAAGTATGTCTGTTTAGGTGTATTTCAATTCTAAAGGACACAACACCGATTAATGTTGCTTTGCAAATGTATGTAACTTTCTGTACGTCCTTGGAAACAGCACATAGGAATGTGGTTAACTCTACACATCCCCCATTCATTGCGGCATACATTGCCCTTATACGATTGGATAACAGCTAGAAAGTGGAGGGAATGTGTTCTTGTATATATGGGCTGTTTAGGAAAAAGACATTTGGAGAAGCACCAAGAAGACCAAGAGAGATGGAAAGAAGGCTGAACATCTAAGACAGACATGTACTATATTTTGTGAATAAACAACAAAGAACGCTTCTCCCCCTGCCTTGGGTCATTTATTATTCTGCAAAAGAGCCAGAAGCCAACAGTTGGTGCCGTGACCCGGATAGGTTGGGTTCTGAGATCCAATTCTTCAACATCCATATCAAGAGGAGAAGTTTGCTGACGGTGCACACCAATTTGGGAGTTAGTTTCCTCATCCTCTGACAGTGGTTGGTGAGTCAGAATCTACACCTTTTAAAGAATCAATGGTCATGTTGTGATAGTACATGCAATTGGGTGATATGTATCCAAATACACTATTGGTAGTGTGAAAACTTCCCTGTTGAGGTGGGAAGTGCTTACTAGATCGAATAGTAAGTGTATCACATGTGATTTACAAGACCTATTATAGGCCACTTTTTTCAAAGTGAGAAACCTTCTTGATTCATCTAGAAGTCCTAGCTAGGCGGATAGCAGGTAGACGCGTGTGCAGTAGTTATTCTAATTTGTGTGCAGTAGTTATTGTAATTTGTGTTTGCAGTAATTGTTAATCTTGTACAAGTAAGGTGAAATTAAGAAAATGACGTCTTTAATTGGAAAAACCACATTAGAAAGAAAGGGGACTGCAGCCCCCACTGTTACAAATTAAGAAATGACTGAATCATTATCTAATGACATAAAAAAGAGTGTGAAATTAGATGAATGTCGCCAAGAGATATTGAAAAAATATGCCATTGTTCCAGGAAAATATAGTATATGGAATCTTTCTGATATACAGAAAGCATGGGGAAAACTTCAGAGAATGTCTGATGGATTACAAAAAACACGCTGGTCGTTGATTGTATTATCAGATATTAGGAAAAGGAATGATGCATTTCTTAAAGAAACCCATGAAAAGGCTGTGAAAAAAGAGAAAGAAAATGTAAGGGCGTTGGCTGAACAGAAGCGGAAAAAGGAGGAGGAACTGAACAAGCTGAAGGGTGAAAAAGTGGACAGAGTGGCTCCTCCCTCAGCTAAGATAAGAGCCTCCCCACTGTACCCTCAAGCTGAAATGAAAAACGCAGCCAAGGCATCAGGTATCTGGGAACAGACATTGAGATCAGGATTGGGACTCTTTAGACTCAGATGACAATTCTGCTGATGGTGAAATAAATGTCAGACCTCTGAAGTCCAAGTTAGTGAGACCAGACAAAGGGGGAAAGAAGGTTTTAATGACCTATCATAATCCTGCTGAACCAAAACAACTTGATGAATGGTCTAAAAATGTAAAACATCCTCGTGAAGTGGGAATGAAGACATGGGATGCTATTAAACGCTACAATACCATCTACCATTTGCATCCAATGGATGGAGTGCAACTTCTTTGGTTTGTTTTGACAAACCGTGAATCCATTCTCTTACAAGATAAGGTTGTTACTGCTTTGGGTGAGGACGGTCAAGATATCAGAAGCGGATGGAAGGCTGTACAGGCATATGTCAAAGACTTGACCAATGCCACCACAAATTGGGGAGAGATAACCAGATGGGTTCTGAAGCCAAAGGAATCATTCTTAGATTTTGAAGAACGATTTAGGGCTGTTGTGATCAGACACAGTGGTTTACCTGGAGTGGAGGATGATGATGCGCTCAATGACATAAAAAATTGCGCTGTTCTTCATCAATTGATGCAATCAATACATGAAGATCTGAGGAAAACGTATGTTGCTACTACAAAACATTGGGATAAAGCTACGTATGGAGAAACAGCTGATGCTCTGGCACGACTGGATAGAGACATGAATCAACACAATGTCACTAAGCCAGCTGTCATCAGGCTGATGCAGGTAGAAAACACATCTACAAACACTCCAAACCAAACGAATATGAAACCAGGGGCATGTCACTTCTGTGGAATCCCTGGTCATTGGCGGAATGAGTGTCGTAAGAAGAACAAAAGGGCCAAGACAGGTTCAAACAGAAACCAAGGTTCTTGGAAGAGGACAACATTCCTAATGACACAATGCTAATGCAAAAATTTAAGGAACCCTCCCCTGTGCAACAGCAATGGTTGCTGGAAGCGGCGGAGGGAAACTAATGGACCCCCTCTTACGGCCCATCTCTGCTGGAGTACACATGAAGTCTGATGGGATATATGTGAACATGCTGGTGAACAACTACCCGATAGATTTTTTAGTGGACACAGGAGCTGAAGTTACTGTGATGCCCACATCCTATGTAAAACACATACATCCTGTGTACAACGGCAAGATGAGAGCTACAGGTGTGGGAGGGGGGAAAACAGACATGCAACAAACTGAACCATTATCATTTTCTATTGGTCCAATGATAATTGATGCCGAGATATGGGTTGGTCCATTTGATCAGCCTATTTTAGGCCTCGATGTTATCATGAAACTGGACTCCACATTGGACATCAATGAAGGAAAGGTGACATGGGGAATCAGAAAGGTGGAAACAACAAATTTGAAAGACCACCACATATGGACCACCAAAAATAATGAGTGTGGTAAATTGGATATGGATCCTGTACGCCTGATAGGCAAAGCACCACCTTGCACAAAACAGTACCCTATCAGTAAAGAAGCCATGGCTGCAACTAAAGTAGTTATTGGAGATTTACATACCATGGGTGTTGTGGAAAAGATACATTCTGCGTCAAACAGCCCGGTTTGGCCGGTGAAAAAACCAACAGGTGCATGGGCGTGTGACTACGGACTACAGGAAAGCAAATGAAACAATTTCCAAACTCACCCCACTGGTGGCAGACACATCTACTATTTTCGCCTCATTGTCGCCTGAACACTCTGTTTTTTCTGTGATAGACATCAGACATCAGCAGTATCAATGGACACGCCTACCGCAGGGTCTACACTATAGCCCTTCCATTTACCATCAGGCGTTGCGGAAGCACCTACAAGACTTGCCTCAAATGTCTTCAGTTGTCATACAATATGTGGACGACATCCTACTGGCGTCTGAAGATGAGATGACACATGCACGGGACCTAAGAACACTGCTGGACCATCTGCATGCAAAAGGTCACAAGGCCAGCCCTGACAAAGCACAACTCATGCAGCCACAGGTCACCTTTCTAGGTCAGCTAGTCTCACAGGGGAAGCGGGAAATGACTCTAAGTCGCACTGCAGCCATCCAAGCTGCAAAGGAACCCACTACCATTAGACCATGCTGGGTGGATTCGTTTGCTGAAATGGCACAACCCCTCAATGATCTCCTCAAAGGTGACCCTGACTCAAAAGATCCTGTTCAGCTCACTGAACAACAGAAAGATGCTTTTGTCAAACTCAAGATGGCACTGTCGTCAGTACCTGCCCTGGGCATTCCTGACTCAGGACAGCCATACACACTTTTTGTGCCTGAAAAAGATGGCTACATGACATCAGTTCTGACACAAGACCATGGAGATCGCCAAAAGCCTGTGGGCTACTACTCTAAGAAATTGGATGATGTGGCTCTAGGCTGGAGTCCTTGTCTGAGAGCTATGCAGGCAACCTACATTGCGGTGTCCCTGGTATCCCCACTTGTTCTTGACCAACAGCTTATCATCAAATGCCCACATGCGGTGCACACTCTCTTGACTATGAACCGAGCTGCACAAGTTACAGCTGCACGCTGGAACAAATGGTCCACAGTCTTAGAGGCGCCTAATATCAGCATACAGCGTGGTACACCCTCTAATCCTGCAACCTTGATGCTTCCACCGGATTCCACACTGCTTGAACACGACTGTTGTGAGTTGGTTTTGGACCAGCTCTGTGATGAATTCACAAAGGTCCATCCCCTTGTGAATCCTGAACTTGTTTTCTATACTGACGGTTCCAGCATTGTGGAGGGGGGAGAGAGGAAGGCGGGATGGGCGGTTACTACATCAAGTGATGTAGTGGCATCTGGTGTTTTGTCAGCAGGAACATCAGCATAAGTGGCAGAGCTAGTGGCTCTAACAGAAACATGTAAACAGGCTAAAGGGAAAACAGCAAATATCTACACTGACTCAAGATATGCATTTGGTGTCACACATGATTTTGGGAAAATCTTGAAGAACAGAGGATTCACGACATCACTGGGGGCTCCCGAGAAGAATGGACCAGAAGTAATGGCTCTACTGGAAGCTCTCCAGTTACCTGTTCAAGTTGCAATTGTGAAAACAAAAGCACATGGGAAGATACTCACAGAAGAGAACAAAGGCAATGATCTGGCTGATAGAGCTGCAAAGGCAGCTGCCAAGCGAACACCACTATCACCCAGACTCATGAGAAAATATACATTGGACACTCTGCAACATATCAAAGAAATGCTGAACAATGCACAAAAAGATGAAGTATGGGAATGGATGTCTGCAGGATGCAAACTCAACAAAGAAGGTGTGTGGAAATACAACCTGAGATGGGTAGCACCAAACGCACTCCTCCCGTACCTGATAACACAGATACACTCTTTGGGACATGTTGGCGTTGACAAAATAATCTACCGTTTCGTTGGAAAATGGTGGAACCCTGGTATGCGGAAG
>JACXGJ010015035.1:0-14010 GCA_016801105.1 Esox niger
TAGGTTGGAACCGTGAAAGGGACTGCAGTAGAAGTTAGTGTTGGGGTCTGGCAAGTTGAAGCTGTGAAAGGGACTTCACTCTGAGTTAATGTTGGGGTGGGGCAAGTTGGAGCTGTGAAAGGGACTTCACTCGGAGTTAATGTTGGGGTGGAGCAAGTTGTAGCTGTGTAAGGAACTTCAGTTGGAGTTGGAGTTGGTGTAGGGGTGGGGCAAGTTGGAGCTGTGAAAGGGACTTCACTCAGAGTTAATGTTGGGGTGGGGCAAGTTGGAGCTGTGTAAGGGACTTCAGTTGGAGTTGGTGTTGGGGTGGGGCAAGTTGGAGCTGTGTAAGGGACTTCAGTTGGAGTTGGTGTTGGGGTGGGGCAAGTTGGAGCTGTGAAAGGGACTTCACTCTGAGTTAATGTTGGGGTGGGGCAAGATGGAGCTGTTAAGGGGTCTGGCATTGGCGGAGGGCAGGGGCAGTTAGAAAATGATCCTGTGGTGGTGGTGCATGGTGGTTTGAGTTTATTCCGGCAGGTGTAGGATGGGACGGTTTCAGTTTGAAGCGAAGTGGTTAGAATTTGAGATGGAAGCACAATGGGAGGAACTTCTGATCGGTTGAACGGACGTGTACAGTTGGATTCAGTTCCGGGTAGGGAGTTGCGCACGGGAACCACCATTGAGGGCGTTTCACAACTTGGAAGGGGAGAGACCAACGCAGATCTTGGTATGGAGGCATACAGGGGCATAGTCTGAGTTTGTGCGATGGAGGGTCTCATAGTCGAGGGTGGAGGGGAGTCATAGGGACTGTCAGTCTGAGTATGGGAGGTGCAGGGCGGCACGATCGACGGAGGAGGTGTGTCAGGTGGGGAAACACATTGACTGTCTGTCTGGGTTGGTGTGTTGCAGTAGCACACCTCCCTCCCGGGGTCGCTGACAGCACGATTCATGCGTTTTCTCCTCCTGGCTTGCGACGGAGTGGTACTCCCCTCACGTTTAGACCCCTCACTCCCGCAGGTCACAGAGTCGCAATAGCAGGGCTCCGCAGTATCCCGTAGCCGAACTGGGTGAGTGGCATTGGAGTCGTGCCAGGAACTGACCGAGTGATTCCGGAAGACAGGGGAGTTAGCGTTAGCCCTAGGTTGGTCCACCAAGTCCTGCTTAGCCTTAGGCCCACGGCTTTTTCTGTCACAGGATGCTGTCTCTGAAACATGGTTGTGGGTAGTGTAGTACTCATCCAATCCGTCATCTGAATCCACCCCTGATGAGTTCCCCGCGCTGCTGCTGCGCGTTGCCAGTGCCTCCGGGTTCTTGGGCTTCTGAAGGCAGGGGGAGGTCTGGATGGCTGTACTGGAGCACCGCCTATGCGAAAAAGGCAGTGTGAGGGAGCACGGCCGCGGAGGCGACGGCGGTGGTGCCCAGCAGCGGCGCGTCGGACCCGGAGTGAGCGGGTGGGGGGGCGCCCGGGCCAGGAACGCCGCCACCACTTCGATGGTGTCGGCCATGTCTCCACGGACGGCCCCTACCACCGAGGTCTGGTTGGAGGATCCCTCAATGCCCGCTGTACTCTCCATCAGCCATCCTTGGGCTGTCACGGGGCTCGTGGGGCTGTTCTTCCGCAGGGGGTGGGGGCTGTCGCGCTCTGCGGCAGTCCTCTGGTGGCTTTCGGTTTCAGAGCCGGGAGTCCCTCCTCCCACGCCATCCTCCAGGTCTTTGAAACGGACCTGATGGGTGCGGTTGCGGCGTCGCTTGAGGCGGCTCTCGATGTCCGGAGAGTCGCGATTTAGCAGCACAGAGCGCACAGTCATGGTGCTGGGCAGCTTGTCGGCGGTCTTGCTGTTGGTGTGTTGGCCAGTGAGCAAGTGATTTGGCTCTTTGCTCACCATGTCTCCTGTGACACCTCGTCCTTCCCCCCGTCATCCACAGTCTCTGCAGGCTGTTTGATGTGATGAAATCCTCTGTCCGCGAGTAATTCTATTCTGTAGTTCAAAGAAATTTGACCGTTGACTGTCCGTTTATTCTCCACGACAGTAGGATACCGGTATTATCGGGTTTGTTTAGATGGAGTTCCATCAGATGAAACAGCTGTAGTCTGTTGGTATGAGTAATCAACAAGAGATGAATGGAGGTCATTGTTCCACTGCAGAGCTGCCTGTCCTACCACCTCATTCTGCAGCACTCCAAAGGGCTAAGTCTCAGGTGTGTGTGTGAGTGTGTGTGTATGCGTGTATGAAGGTTTCTCTGGCAATCTGCCTTCCTGAAATACAAAGCCAGAGGATCTTTACTTTGCTCAGACTACAGATAGAAAGAACTGCATCCTGAGCTTCAACATCACAAAGTCTTCAGGATGATACCGGATTCTCATAGTCCACGGAACTTCATTTATTCATCATACAGTCCACTCAGCTTCCTGAATTACTTAAACAGAGCAGTTCCTCGAAGCCGCATTAAAGAATAATTCCGTCAGCACATTAAACATGAGAGCAATGCAAACTTAAATCAAGGCTCATATCCCTCATAGAAAATCTAAAAGGGGGACGTTTAACATTAAAAAGTCAAAAGACCAGAAAGAGAGAGGTGAGCGTGACTGTTGCATGACTCCCGGATGCACTCAGCTCCAACGTGCTCCTAATAATATCCCTGGAGATGGGATCGTGACGGGGGCACAGTATCTACCGGCGAATAGGCACGGCTCCACTGAATACACTTTGTCCATCCTTCCCATCACCAGATCTACAGGCCGACCCTTCCAACCCGCTCAGCATTGTCCCACGAGGCTGCGAGGAGATTGGATTGGTAAGAAGTGGAACATCGCTGTGTGACTCCCTGTAATGGTTTATCTTCCTCTTCGGCTTTCTCACATTCTCGCTCTCTTTCTCTCGTCCAGTACCTTTTTCAGTGAGTCATCTTCTAGGGCCGGATAACAGAAAAGCCCAGGTACCTAAGGTGAACAGAGAAAAATAGACAGAGTGAGAGAGATTGTGAAAAATAAGAGAGAAAGAAAGACAGGAGATAGAAAGAGAGAAAGAGAGAGAGAGAGAGAGAGAGAGAGAAAGAGGGCATTTGTCTACATATTGTGGTCATCGCATTTCCACTGAAAGAAAATAAGATGGACCTCATTTTAATAAAGTTCATAATAAGGTAGTTGTTAAAAATTCATAAGAGCAGAGTGAACAGAGACCCATCATAAAGGGGAGATTACGTTGGTTTAAAAAGACTAATGAAAAGGACAGAGAGAATGAAGCGGCATTGACGGAGAGGGAGGGGGGTGAATAGAGCGCGTGCGCGCGCATGAGTGTGTGTTTGCAAGCACACGTGTGGCATGTATGTGAGAGCGGAGCAGAAAGAATAAGTCTACAGACGTGTCTTTTGAGTGATTGACAAGGGGTCCAAACGTAACAAGATGATTTGTGACAAGCGGCAGCCCTGGTTCAGGCCATCTGAGCTTCTTGTGGCCTGACAGTTTCTCTGAGGAGCCACGGACAATTAGTGTTGTCTCACAGCTCAGCGGTTATTTAGGGAATAGGGACCCCAGGGGCCGCCACTGTTACTTATGTTCACTTTTTTTCTCCCTCGTATCTTGTTTCTTTTTTTAAGAGGAATGTCTTTGTCATGGCTGCCGGCCCGCTGTCGACCCTTTAAAAACACGATTATTAGAATTAATAATGATTACAGTCACGGTCGACATTTCCGCGGAGTGGACGATAGAGGAATCGCGGGCTCCTACACATGTGAATCCACTGCTAGAGGTGGAAAACAGGATTTCCTCTGTTTTTTACTTCCTTGTTATCACAGTGGATCTGTGTTACCGGGATCTGCTTATACATGACTCACTGAGGAACGCGTTTCCGACTCGTTAACGATGATAAATCACTGCGTATAAACTGCGGAGCGGACACAGTTGTTCACTTGATTTAAAACGCTTTTTAGTATAGTAACTGTGCTAGATGTGGATGGACCTTTTTAAATGATTAATGATCACTGCAGCATTGAAACTTTAGTGGGAGGACAGACAGTCATTCGGTTGAATAAGACTGATTTCCGTTGTTTTTACCGTAATCGTGTTGTAGTTCAAATACCCCGCAAAGAAAGAAAGTACAAAAGACGTTGATTCAATTAACAATTGAAAAAGGCAATCAGCTACACAAAACAAGACTGATCTTGACCATTTTAACAAACAAACCTTTTGATTCAAGCTTTCGTCAACAAATCCTTTATTGAGCAAAGTCACAAGCCTATTGCCGGCAATTCAAATGTCAGTGTTGACACTGAGCTTGCAAGCGGCAGGATAATTGGTTTGATTCCTAGGAATAGCCATACATAGAAAATGTATCCAGTTTAAGCCAGTGCCTGTATGACAGCCTGGATGGAAGCGTCTGCTAAATGACAAGATACATTATCATGTTAGATGTGGACGGAACTTGAATGATGTAAAATCCTTTTAGCTTTGGGAACATAAATCTATAAAATGGTTGCATTTTCTTCCTGTTTACAGTTAAACTTTGATCAACACTATTTCTTAACCTTGATGGTCATCCGTCCCATTTGTCTGCTCCTTCTCTTCCATGCTGCCTTTTCCTCTCTCCATCTTCAATCTTCCTCTCTCCGAGAAGAGGGTTTTCCATTCACCCTTCACCCTGACAGATGTCCCTAGTTCCTCTCGTCGCAGAACCATTACCCCCCACCCCATGTCAATCCAATTCCACCCACGCCCTTTCTTTCTTTTATCTGCTATCCCTCTCTTTTTTACACCAATCTAATCTTCCTCTCTTTTACTCATCCCCCTCTCCCATCATCCTTCTCTCATCCTTCCATCCTCTCCTCGCTTGGTGTATATGTGCCCTCTCCTTCTCTCTCCCCTTCTCTGTTCCACTGCTACCTCTCTCTCCATCTCTCTCACCCTCCACCTTCTATCTCCCTTTCTCTGTTCCACTGCTACCTCTTTCTCTCCATCTCTCTGTCTACCTTCTTCTCTCCATTTCACTTCTTCACTCAGCCCGCAAACTGCCCTAAGATCAAGATTTATGCCGACAGTTTAATGAATCCAGTGCTTCTTAATGCTCGACACACTCGGGAGGCTTATAGGCCCAGCCTTTCCTCATGTGACATTTCCATGTTAAGCTTTATTGTCAGACAACAGATAAATCAGCCGGCTGGAGGAATGAAGGTGTGCAGCAGAATAATGTCAGCCGGGTCATAACTCCTCTTTGTTATTATTTAAGATTTACTGGGTTACACCTCAGAGAAGTTCGTCTTCAGCGTCTGCCAACTTGAAAACGACAAGCTAGGTGTCACATGCATGCGCTACGGACATGTTCCATCTCAGCGCTTCCAATTACTAATGGGATATACATTTATAAGAAACGAAACATCTATATACAGAGATGGGAGGTGAGACAGGCTGTCTGGCATCTATTATTACATTGTTCATATTCGATTTAATTTCACTGTAATGTAAAAAATTATGTTTCATGACAATAAACCACCTTGGAGTTTTTGACTGTGTGTGTGTTTGTGTGTGTGTGCACGCGTGTGCGCGTGTGTGTGCGCTTGCATGTGTGCGTGTGTGTTGAAGGGAGGCTGGCAGAGTGTTGCAGATTGAATTGTTATGTAAAGGCGTGTCAGATTGGATTGTCTGGGCATGGCTAACTTTATCCGACAGGACTGTGTACACGCACAGCTAACGACAGGGAAAGGGGTGGGTTGGGAGGGGGTTAGTAAGGTGAAAAGGGGGAAGGTGAAGCACAGACGGGTGGATGGATACGTTTAGAGTGAGACAGAAGCGAGGGGGAAATAGATCTCGAACCAAATAGCTGTGGTACGGTGAAGTGTTGGGTGTGGGCGAGGTTGGAAGAGAGAGCGTCGAAGAAGCTAGCCACTTGCACAGGGAGAGAAGAGGACTTGTCACGGTTAGGGTTCACCGAGGTGTTAAATCAGGATCAGCGGCATAACAGGGCATTCAGGTTGCATTTGGAGAGAAAAGGTCCTGGAGGCCCGGGTGTCTGGTAAATCCAAGGGAGTTCCGCATGGCCAAGTGGGACCCGAGTGATCTGTGAGTCGACCGGCGAACGCAGAACCTGACACGATAGGTTCTTCTGTGGTTCTATTTCAGTGGTCGGGCGGAACCGAGGAAACAGCGGAGGGGTTTAGTGTCATGAGCGAGGGGGAGTATAGTTCAGTCCACACCTCCTAGGACCCGCCTCAAGATGCTAACTAGGTGAATATTTTATTATGCGTGTTCATAATTCATGAAGTAGATTAAGGCCTTCACTATAGGGGTTTTCTTGTGGTGAGAAATGTCATCACATTTGATAACGACACAGTAGGGAAACGCGCGCGTGCTCACACAAGCACGCACAAATGCACAAACACCCAACCACCTGAAAGCCTTTACGCAACGCGTTGCGTACGTGCCCCCCCGGCTTCAATGCCGAGCCAACAACCCGGGAGACGGGAGAACCCCCCTGGCGTGGGGTTGCGAATAAAGAGCCCTTGCACGCAGCCCAGCTGCTACCCTTGAACGCTGCCACCCCTTGACGAGAAAAACCTGCCCCCAATCAGGCCTTGTTGGGGAGGATAAAAAGGACCCATAAAAGCGGCTCTAGGTGGAAGAGGGTGAAGAAGACTGGGATGCTGTACTCAGACGTGGTGGGTTTTTGTTTCAGTTTTCTTTAACTTTTTCCTCTATTTTTATTAATAAAATGCCCTCCGGGGCCCAGAACACTGGTAATGTGTCTGTTCCCTGTGTCTCTCCATGACACAGCATGCACACAACCTTACGTACACATAGATGGAGACACGTCAGTAGGACACATAGGACTATATTTTCATTCTGTACATCAAATATATTTGACAGATCCTTTTTATGCAGTACTGTGTGATATTAGTCGTGGGGATATTAGTCGCGGTACAGTGGACCAGACTAAACAAGTGTTCCGCCTGAGGCAGAGCCTACCCCTTTAATCAGTAGGCTGACTGGACAGGAACCCATGCTGTAGCAAGGCCAAGACCGCCCAACTGAGATAAACATTCATAGAACAATATGTTTTCACAGGTGCCAGGTCACATTACAGTATAAATCTAAATAGCCGCACGCAGCTATGGGCTACAGTTACGTAGCAGTTGTGGCTGTAGTATGTTGCTGAGAATTTCATTACGTTCGAAAATAATGGGTTTAAAAATGAAATAAAGGATTTATCTTTTTTTGCTACTAAAAATGTTGAAGGACAGGCTGTAAGATAGTCAACTATGTATGATAACAAATACGTTGTTGTCATGTGTTGTTTTTTGATCGCCTTAGAAGTTGGTGAGCACGTGAAATGGTGCTGTACACATGTTGATTGGAACTAGTCCAGAATCACTGTAAGTGGTTTTAACTTTCACTTAAATTAAAGCTGAGCCTATTTTGAAATCAATGTAAAGTGGTGTTATCTTTCAAATGATTCATTCTAAAGTGTTGTGTCTCCTTATGCGTTTTATTGACCATCTACTTCAAACGTTTTCTCATAGGGATTTACTGAGGATAAAAATTTGACAACATTTTCCACAAATATTGTGTCTATGAAAATATAATAATATAATATCAGTCTATAACAATTCTATACATCTTGCATTTGCGAAAAGTATTTTTTTGCCTTGAATATACACAGAATACCAAATAATGGCAAAGCAAAAACATGATTTTAAATGAAAAACTGAAGGATCTCATGTACAGTGGATATAAAAAGTCTACACACCCCTGTTAAAATGCCAGGTGTTTGTGATGTAAAAACTTAGAAAAAGATAGATCATTTCAGAACTTTTTCCACCTTTAATGTGACCTATAACGTGAACAATTCAATTGAAAAGCAAACTGAAATCTTTGAGGGGGAAAAATGAAAACTCCCAATAACCTGGCTGCATATGTGTGCACATCCTTAAACTAATACTTTGTTGAAGCACCTTTAGATTTTTTTTACAGCACTCAGTCTTTTTTGGTAGGAGTCTCTTAGCATGACATCCTGACATGATAATATTTGCCCACTCTTCTTTGCAAAAGCGCTCCAAATCTGTCAGATTGCTTGATCTCCTGTGTATGGCCCTCTTCAGATCACCCCACAGATGTTCAATTGGATTCAGGTCTGGGCTCTGGCTGGGCCATTCCAAAAAAATCTTCCCTTGGCCATGCTTTTTTGGATTTGGATGTATGCTTTGGGTAGTTGTCGTGCTGAAAGGTGAAAATCCTCTTCATCTTCAGCTTTCTAACGGACGCCTGAAGGTTTTTTGCCAAAATTCCCTGGTATCTGCAACTGGTTCATAATTCCCTCCACCCTGACTAAGGCCCCAGTTCCAGCTGAAGAAAAACAGCCCCAAAGCATGATGCTGACACCACCATGCTTCACTGTGGGTATGGTGTTCTTGGGTTGATGTGCAGTGTTGTTTTTGCACCAAGCATACCTTCTGGTATTATGGCCAAAAAGTTCACCATTGGTTTCATCCAACCTTAACACATTTTCCCACATGCTTTTGGGAGACTTGATGTTTGTTTTAGCAAATTACAGCCAGGCTTGGATGTTTTCTTTGTAAGAAAAGCTTCCGTCTTGCCACACTACCCCATAGCCCATTGAAGAATATGGGAGATTGTTGTCACATGTAGCGCACAGCCAGTACTTGCTAGAAATTCCTGCAGCTCCTTTAATGTTGCTGTAAGCCACTTTGAAGTCTCCCTGACCAGTTTTCTTATCGTCTTTTCGTCAATTTTGGATGGACATTCAGTTCTTGGTAATGTCTCTGTTGTGCCATATATTCTCCACTTGATGATGACTGTCTTCACTGTTCTATGGTATATCTAATGTTTTGCAAATCCTTTTGACAATGAGATCCCTCTGATGCTTTGAAAGCTCTTTGCGGACCATGGCTTTTGCTCTGAGATGCAACTTAGAAAATGTCTAGAAAATCCTACTAGAACAGCTGAACTTCATTTGTGATTAATCGGAGTCACTTTAAATAATGGCAGGTGTGTAATGACTTCTATTTAACATGAGTTTGAATGGGGTTGGTTAATTCTGAACACAGCCACATCCACAGTTATAAGAGAATGTGCCCACTTATGCAACAAGGCTATTGTACGTTTTTATTTTTTATTTTTCCCCCTCGAAGATTTCAGTTGTAGGTCACATTAAAAGTGGAATAAGTTCTGACATGATTTATCGTTGTCTCATTCTTGGTATCTGGCAAATTTAGCTCGGGTAAGGGAAGTTTGGGGTCCCCTGCTGGAGCTGCTGCCCCCACGACCTGATAATTGATAAGCGTATGAAGATGAAGGTAATCTGTATATATACAACCAAAGTGCTCCAAATCTGTTTAATATGTATATATAAATATACCTTGACTAAGGCCTCGGTTCCATAATATTATGACTCCCTGTCTAATATTGTGTAGGTCCCCTTTTGCTGCCGAAACAGCCCTGACCCGTTGAGGCATGGATTCCACTAGACCTCTGAAGGTGTGATGTGGTATCTGGCACCAAGACATTAGCACCAGATCCTTCAAGTCCTGTAAGTTGCAAGGTGGGGCCACAATGGATCAGACTTGTTTGCCCAGCACATCCCACAGATGCTTGATTGGATTGAGATCTGGGGAATTTGGAGGCCAAGTCAAAACTTTGAACTCGTTAGTGTTCCTCAAACCATTCCTGTTTTTGCTTTGGGGCAGGGCGCATTATCCTGCTGAAAGAGGCCAATGCCATCAGGGAATACCGTTGCCATGAAAGGGTGCACATGGTTTGCAACAATCCTTAGGTAGGTGGTACGTGTCAAAGTAACATCCACATGAATGGCAGGACTCAAGGTTTCTGAATAGAACATTGCCCAAAACATCACACTGCATCTGCCGGCTTGCCTCTCTCCCATAGTTTATCCTGGTGCCATGTCTTCTCCAGGTAAGCGACGCTACCGCACCCGGCCACCTACGTGATGTTAAAGGAAACGTGACTCATCAGAACAGGCCACCTTCTTCAATTGCTCCGTGGTCCAGTTCTGATGCTCACGTGCCCATTTGTAGGTGCTTTCGGCAGTGGACGGGTCAGTATGGGCACCGTAGGCTACATAGCCCCATATGCCAATAAAGTTTGATGCACTGTGTGTTCTGATACCTTCCTATCAGCACCAGCTTTAACATTTTCATCAATTTAAGCTACAGTAGCTATCTGTTGGATTGGACCACACAGGCCTGCCTTCACTCCCCACATGCATCAGTGAGCTTTGGCTGCCTATGACCGTATCCGGTTCACTGGTTTTCCATCCTTGCACCACTTTTGATAGGTACTGACCACTGACCACTGCAGACCGGGAACACCCCACAAGGACTTCAGTTTTTGGAGATGCTTTGACCTAGCATCTAGCCATCAACATTTGGCTCTTGTCAAGTCGCTCAGATGCTTGCACTTGCCCATTTTTCCTGCTTTTAATGTATCAAATTTGAGGACCGAATGTTTACTGCCAAATATCCCAGCCACTGACAAGTGCCATGATAATGAGATTATCAGTATTATTCACTTCACCTGTCAGTGATCATAATGTTATGGCTGATCAGTGTTTATACAGGAAATGTTCCTGTGTCTTTCAGAAGTAGGGACTTCCTGGGCTTCCCACCATTTTCCCTTCTTGGTTAAGTGTGTGGCACATGGTGCATGCTAAAGCTTGTAGATATTTAACAGTTGTTTAAGGTGCTTTGTCCAACTGTTCAAACCAATTTTCGATAACATCTGATGTCGGGTATATTATTACAGTCACCTCCCAGACTGTAACAATGTTTATCACCATTCTATGGGCCAGTGTCTTCTTGTTAATATTGCGGTCTGTGCTAACAGTAATTTCTAGGTGCTGGAAGATGGTCATGTAACCTTTAGAATGTCTATGCTTGAGGGTCTTTTTATTTCAGACATTCTCAGACAGTTGTTTGGTTTTTGCCGCCTTGACAGTGGAACAATGATCCGAATGTTCTCTTTTCTCTTTCTCAAAACCTATTGAATGGCAATTGATACCCTATAGATACCTGGAATGTTCCACAGCTGTGATAAATAACCCAATGAATGAGGGTTGCATGCCATAAACACAATTTTCTGAATACTTTGGAAGGGATCCTGGTAATTTTTTTTAACTCCAGTTTCTTTGTCCTGTGTCGTGAACCAAATCAAAACACCTGCTCCATCTGCAGCCTACAAAAACTGATATTTTTAAGTCAAGGACAATGGTTTGAATATTTTTGTCCGCAACTGTATTTGATCTTCAGCAGCAAATCCAATTGTCCCACTTCAGATTTCTCCATGAGAATACTGGGTCTTTTCCTATGATGTTTATTGTACATTCTTTTCAGCCAACTTTTATTTTGGGCTGGATTACATTTTGAATGTTATCATCCACCTGCATGTTTATTAACCAGAAACAGCTGCCTTTCTGTTAGTCCTTTCACAGTTTACTACCCTTGCCTACATTGCCATGGAGCATATCGAGGTAGCTTTTGCAACCTAATGTTTTTCTACCTCCTCTTTATATAATTTGATATAATTATATATTAACTGATATAATTTCTGTCCTCATTCTCCAAGAGAAGTGAGTTTGACCACTAACATAATAGGCAAATAATTCTATTGGTCCAAAAGAGAAAATCTTGGGGTACCACGACAATCAAAGCAATTCCCCAAATGCTTGAGAGACATTTATCCATATCAACCAATCTTCAACAGGTGATGTAGATAATTAATTGCTAAGGCTAGCTAATGTAGCTGAGAAAGATAATTAGACCACTGCATAATTTATGTCAACCCAAAACAGTTGAGACACATCACTGAACAGGTAACATTTGTAGTTTTTATTTCTCTCGCTACACCCAAAAAGTTCTACTTCCCATTTCTGAGTACGACTTTGCGGTCTGCATCAGTCTTTGGAGGTAGAACCTTAATGAGAATTTCCAGTCAAGGCCAAAAATACATCAAAATTTGGGGCGGAATAGGCCACTGGAGGGCAACTTTAAGGAAAGTTACATGTGACTCTCATCTACATTAAAAAAACAACCTCCCTGTTTAAAGTGGGTGTTGGCCTGATTACTTAAATTTCTCCAATGAGTGTTATGAATGATTTGTTCATTCTGTGCTATCTTGACCCAAATCCACTGTCAGAGAAGTAGAACAAATAGGACAGGAGTTTGCTCTCTTAAGTCAATTCCAGTTATACAGCATCACCATCCCCATGAAGCTAATTCTATTGGATTTAACGTCAAGAGATGTACAACAGCTGAAAACCAGGTTGCCACAACATCTTACCTGTTTTTTAAGGGTGTGGTCATGTTACTTACTTGCTGGAAAAGAGTATAATCTGAAAAGACATTAGCTACCTAATGAAAGGAAAATCATTAGTTTTATGGGCACCTTTCTGGAACCATTAAAAATACTTCCTCATCTGGCAACAAAAAATACTTTTATTGTAATTGCTATTATTTCATGTCTCCTCAACCAAAGAACGACATGACGGCTTCATGAGCCACATTTTGCTCACCCTCCCAGTCCTGTTATTCCTCGGTATACCGACAAGGCTCCCGCTAAAGGATGTGTAGACTTGCCAGGTGGTCGCAGTGGCGTAGGCCTGACTAGCAGCTGAACAGGTGGCGAAGCTACACTTTCCAGGCCGTGGCTCACCATGTACATGTTCCCTGGGGACGCCAATATAGGCTGGCAAGCTGTCATGACGTCCCAGTCTGGCCCATAGTCCCCGGAGCACATCGCCATGGCAGCCACAGGAAGGCACCCCCTAATAACACGCTGGACCATTATACCATGGTTATAATGAACGGTTACAAGTTAACTTGTGGGGGTGTGAATAACAGGGGAGCAGGAAAACAATTGAGGACAAATGGGAGGAAGACGGTGGAGGTAAAAAGCTTTAAAGTAGCAGAAGAGTACACTAGTGATGGGAGGTGGATGAAGCAAGACAGATAGAAGTGAAGACAGGGAGGTGATGACAGGGAGATGCAGAGAGGAAGGTGGCGATAGAGAGACAGGTGATACAGTGGAAACAGCAAGGTTCCGTTCCTGTTGAGGAGCCAAAACGGGCTGCTGCAATTACACAGTGATGAGATAAAAGTGACAGAGAAGAGAGACACAGAGTGAGGGACGGGGGAAGGATGACAGACAAGACTAACCACTCAGCACTACAGCAAAGAGGGAAGGAGGAAGAGTGTACCGTGTGTGTGCGCGTGTGCGTGTAAGTGTGCAGACGAACGTGCAGGCGTGTGCACACTAACGTCAGCGTTGAAGTGAGCCGGCAAGAGTGCGAGCGCGGCGGTAACGTTCAAGAGAAACACAAACATCCGTAGTCCATGTGGTGATGACGGCAACACGCGCCACGAGAATAGGCGCTGCCACAAGAGGTCAAGGTGACTGCCTTTTATCAACTCTCCTCTGAACAACACTGTTCAGAGAAGGTTGCGTAGGAGGATGGATTCCCACCGTCACTTTGGAACACTTCCAGTATACATCGGTAACTGTACAACACACTCTGCCTGGCGCGGCATTGGCCGTGCACAAAGACGATATGCATGGTTGCTCTCATCCCTAACACCTCCCCCTTCCTGAACCCTTCCTATAAACCCACACACACTCTTACTCATGGAAAATGTGCACTGATAGCATTCTGTTTCAATCTGCCAACCTGCTTCTCCGACGGCCCGACCCAAGCCGCGTGGTCTAAAGCGGCTCATAAAGATAAGCAATCTCACACACAACTCCCACACCTGCTGTAAAGCGCATCTCACCTGCTTTAGAGCACACATACACACATGCAAATAATCCTTATACACACACACTCACCTATAGACATACACTTAATACTAACACTGAAGCATGAATACACAGAGGCACTTTCTCTCACACACATACTCTCACATACACACACATACACACACAAACACGTACAATCATAAACACACACACACACACTCTCACACACACACACACACACACACACACACACACACACACACACACACACACACACA
>JACXGJ010015036.1:0-14013 GCA_016801105.1 Esox niger
ACCTACTGTGAAGCATGGGGGTGGAAACATCATGCTTTGGGGCTGTTTTTCTGCAAAGGGACCAGGACGACTGATCCGTGTAAAGGAAAGAATGAATGGGGCCATGTATCGTGAGATTTTGAGTGAAAACCTCCTTCCATCAGCAAGGGCATTGAAGATGAAACGTGGCTGGGTCTTTCAGCATGACAATGATCCCAAACACACCGCCCGGGCAATGAAGGAGTGGCTTCTTAAGAAGCATTTCAAGGTCCTGGAGTGGCCTCGCCAGTCACCAGATATCAACCCCATAGAAAAACTTTGGAGGGAGTTGAAAGTCTGTGTTGCCCAGCGACAGCCCCAGAACATCACTGCTCTAGAGGAGATCTACATGGAGGAATGGGCCAAAATACCAGCAACAGTGTGTGAAAATCCTGTGAAGACTTACCGAAAACGTTTGACCTCTGTCATTGCCAACAAAGGGTATATAACAAAATATTGAGATGAACTTTTGTTACTGACCAAATACTTATTTTCCACCATAATTTACAATGTGATTTTCTGGAATTTCTTTTCTCATTTTGTCTCTCATAGTTGAAGTGTGCCTATGATGAAAATGGCAGGCCTCCCATCTTTTTAAGTGGGAGAACTTGCACAATTGGTGGCTGACTAAATACTTTTTTGCCCCACTATATGGCCAGGGGGTGGTTTGGTTATGGCCAGGGGCTGGTTTGATGGTTTCTGGTGGTATATGGCCAGGGGCTGGTTTGGTTATGGCCAGGGGCTGGTTTGATGGTTTCTGGTGGTATATGGCCAGGGGCTGGTTAGGTATATGTCCAGTGGCTGGTTTGATGGTTTCTGGTGGTATATGGCCAGGGGCATGTTTGGTTATGGCCAGGGGCTCGTTTGATGTTTTTTGGTCGTTTCTGGTGGTATATGGCCAGGGGCTGGTTTGATAGGTCTCTGGTGGTATATGGCCAGGGGCTGTTTTTTTTACTGGCGTCTGTTACCTTCTTTGACCTCCCCCCAGGTGCATCTTTACCTGTCTGTCACTGAGGAACATGGGCATTGTAACCCAGCCTACTCTTCTCTCTTTCTCCTACTTGTTTCTCTCCACTCTCCACTGAACTCTTAGAGAAAGCCGGGGCGTTGGTCTTCTCCCATCTGCTGTCTTTGTGTTGGACTGACTGCCAGCTCATTTGGATGCTGAACACATGCAGTGACGATGAAAACCCCTCTAGTGTCAGTTTTCTATTGGCTCAGAGTGCAGACTACTCCGCTCCTTACTCAGGCTAATTCAACTGTCTGCTGGTTAAATAACATCGCAGAGGATTAAGCTCGTGCTCACGGCATTCCAGTAGCTTGATTAACTTCACTTCCTGAATGTAATATGCTCATAGTTTAATGAATGAGATAAACCAGATTGTATTGAGTATTAAGAAGTGCTCACAAAACGGGGAGATAGAGCTGCCCCTGCTTAACTTTCTTGAAACCAAACTGGATTAGGCCACATGCAGACACCCTTTCATACTTCTAAATAATTGGTCACCACGCCCTTCCAACGTTACAGATTTATTTTTGTTTTGTTAAATCTAAGGTTGCAGTTTTAAATGTTAAGATCAATGACATCCTTCGACCAAAATAATTGCATAAACCTCAAACAACCTTGCTGTACCTTTCTTACTGGCAAATTGACCCACGTTTCAGCAGCTCCTTAAATTATTTTACAGAAGGTGCAGTCCATCATCTGTGGTTTTCCGCTCATTCCATAGGTTATGGATTCCGATTCAGACAATCCAGCAACTATTCTTAATCCTGAGTGCATTTTTTTATAAGGATCCATAAATCAAATTGGTAAATGTTTATTATTTACCTGAAGTAATAGTGGAACTATCAGGTTTCTTTCACAGTTCAATTGTGTTCTAAATATACGCTTTATGTTGGACAACAGCAGCCAGACTGTTTTCTGTTGCCTAATGGAAAAGACACACCCTTCATGTCTTCCATCATTTCACTTAGTCATGATCATCTCCATAAGCACATCATTGAACAATGGACGACCGGGGCAAGCAAAGCACTCTGTAACGAGTACTGTTTTGGTTAGGGAATCATTGTGCTATCTCAGCAATTCTGAATATACACCACGTGATGTCTTGAGACCAAATTGTTATTTATCGTTTGAACTGATAAAATAGAGAATTTTTAAAGGATGTGCCAGGGTGTCTATTCTGTTAATCTGGCTGCATCTGTACAGTGTAAATGGCAAAAGTTGTCATCTCCAAGCTGTATTGGTGAGGCAAAATAAACTGTCTATTTCTCGTCCTGGCTTTATTTGGAAGAGGGGCCTAAGGTCTTGGTTGGAATGAGAGGAATCAATCCTTAATCCCTCCATGCCCTCCTCTGTGTATTCCTGTCTTCTTCTGTATCCCAGAGCCTGTCTGCTCGGCCAGAATCTGGAATTCTGTGCCTGCCTTGCACTGTCTCTACACACCCATCTGTTTCTGTCTTTTCCTCTGTCACCTTCCCTTATTCTCAATTCAATGTAAAGGCTTTATTGGCAAGGGAAACATGTTAACATTGACAACAGCAGGAGATAAGCAAGGTATAATAAATAGCAGAAGTTTATTAAAATAGTAAACTTTAAACACTTTCAAAAAAATAAAGTCGTTTCAAATGTTGTAATTAGTGATTAACAGTTTTTAGAAATGTCTAAAATAAAGAATGTATATTATCAAATCGTTATCTTGGTTTCTCTTGATTCGGTGTGTGCTCTGTGTGGTCTGTTTGCTTTTGTGAACAGAGCCCCCAAACCAAATGGCTTAGCAGGCTCTTGTCAGCATTCACCTCTCCTGTAGATGAGGGCCTCATTATGGAAGATTTAAGAAGCACTTTTATCTATATTGGGTTATTTTAAGCCAGATATTTATTGGTGTTTCTAGTATATTTTTGATGGCGTAGAAGGCCTTGGCTTGTTTCAGCACATTCACAGCTTGGTTGATTTTTGTTTGCGTAGGGCAACATTGTTTTGGTAGAATTTCTCTCACTCTTTAACTCTCTCCGGTTCTCTTCCCTCCCTCCCATGAACATGCTGTCTTGACCCCTGAATGCTTGGGTATGAAAAGCCAACTGACAGTTACTCTTGAGGAGTTAAATAATTGAACCCACTATTAACACCCACTATTGTTGTTTGACCCTGCAGAGAGTGTTTTTGGTAGACCTGAGATTTGCCAGGAACCTCAAGATACAATATTATCACAATAAGTATGTGCTAAGAAAAGTTTTGTTCAAAACAATACAGTTTGGTATCTTGTCAAAAACAATAGTGTGACGACTGTGTTGATATTTTCCCCCGTGTAGTTTTTAGTGGAATGTAAATCATAAATATGGGTTGAATTATCCGTGCATGGTTTGTTTTGAGGGTTATATGCTAGCTTGTCAATACTAATACAACTACTGAGGGGAAAGGGCTTTGATTTGAAAACAAATCTAAAAACACAAAAGGTATTTATTAGAATGTCTTTTTGAAGGAAGTGCTCTCCTTGAATGTGTTGCTCACAAACAGATGTATGTCTATGTAACATCAGGGTTTAAAGTTTTACCTCAGTTGGTAGCACATGTTGCATACAATGTCAGTATAATGGATTTGATGCCTGTGGTGGGCCAGTATGAAAATGTATGCATACACCACCCAAGTCACTCTGTAAGAAATTCTGCCAAATTACTAAAATATGTGTATAAAATGGTGTTGGTAGAACATTTCTCCTTACATCGGTTGATATCTTTCCAGCTGCGCTGTACTGTTGACTGGAGCTCTTCTTGGACCTGACCCTTCTCCTTTCCTACTTCCAGGTGAGGAGAGCCAGGAGCTGGGACCCCCTCCCTCAGTGGACGAAGCAGCCAACACCCTGATGACGCGCCTGGGCTTCCTGTTGGGGGACAAAATGCATGAGGGACCACCGGGCTCACAATACGGCATGGATGACCACGACGATGGCCAGGTAGTTCTCACACACTCTGTGTCAGCTCCACTACACCCTGGTTTATCCAATGGGTTCAGCACAGCCGGTTGAGACTAGGAGGCTCTAATTCGCAGAGCAAAACATTTGGATTGGATGACTGGGGCATTCCTTGTCTTCTCGTGCTCTAGCGACTCCTTGTGGCAAATTGACATCTGCAAGCTGACAGAGGTCAACCCTACCATTCTCTGTCATAAGGAGCAGCCTGGCTTGGGAGAGCCTGTATGGTTCACATAATTTACGTTTTAGTAATGTAGCGGAGCCTGTTAACTAAGAGAAGTTTACAATTAGTGCATTTAGCTTTAGATAATTTGTGTAACAACTACACAACCAATCAGAATCGTCTTTATTCACCAAGTACATTTACTCATCCATGCGATTGTACTTGATGTAATGATAGCTGACAACATGGTAGCGCTAATGTTAACAGTATGTGGGTTATGTGGATGTCTGGTTAGTCTCTCTAGGCCAAGTGACTGGTTGTTGAGGGCCACATCACGGTTAAAGAGAGGAATGTTTTAGTCATGAATTAGGGCTAGCACAATGAAAAGAATTAGAATAGAAATGGCAACATTGACGTGCAAATCCAACTCTCTTCAGCGATGTTCTGCTCCAACAGAAAGGTGCATGAGATATGCATCAGACGAGCAGAGGGGCACGCGCTGTCGGTTTCATCAGTTTTCCCCAAAAAATTATTCTTCGGTGTTGCACGTTTTTTTGTACATCACCTTGATACCACGGAGGTGGCAGCATGTAAACATTTATATTTAAGACGGGACAAAATATCACTCGAGAGAAAGTTTGCCAGACTTGGCGACTGTGCAAATAGCAAAGTCCTTCACATGGTATAAGTACAGATTACTACATTGTTTTAAACACAGGCTGTACGTTGAAATTGGTAGTAAGTTTTACCACATTTTAGCAATTTTTTATTCAGTTAGCACTTTTGTAGGCTATGATTTCTATGATTATCTACACTAGTGGTACTCAAATCTGACCCTTGAAGACAGTTCCAATCTATGTTTCTATTAAAACCCGCTAATCAGGAACTTCTGCTCTATCTCATCATCAGGTGCATCCACCTTTTGTCCCCAGTCTACTGTAAAGTGCCCCTGATTAGGAGGGGCCAAAAATGTGTGGAGTGGAACTGGCTTTGAGGGCCAGATTTGAAAACCAATGATCTACACTGTTTACACCTGAGTGTTTGGAAATCGGAAATTGCAATGTTTGGTCCAATTAATCACAAGTCAATATTTAATGTAAAGCTTGCAGCCCTTGTCATGATTGACGCTGTCCTCCCACCTGAGATTGTAGGAGAGGACGGTCTCTGGGAATTTGAATGATTTGGCCTAGCAGCTAAATCGGTTCAGGTTATTATTTGTCAGCCGAGTGGCAGCTGGAATCGTCATCTGTTCTGTTCTGTAGTTCTGCTGCAGTGGGCCAAATGGGTGTCAGTGGTGGTTTTGAGATTGGACAAGGAGAGAAGGGGTCTGTCTGGGTTAAATCCTCTGTAGTTTGATTGACATTAGCAGTAGCGAGGTTTGGCTTGTCGTTTGTGGTCCGTGTGATGCCTTTTCCAACGGAAGAGTAGTAGTTGCGAGTAGTATGTGACACAAGCGTCTCCAATGGTACGCAGATCTCCTCACATTGGCGTAGGAAGGGATCATGTCAGTGGAGTCGCGTATGTTGCCATTGATGTCATCAAACACAACACGACTGAAAGTAGTTGGCATCCACATATGGTGAAGAGGAGGATCTGACTGTTCAGTGCCCAAGGCACCAGAAAGACGGAAGCAGAAGACCGGGGATGCATTCTGGCCCTTTTCGCCTTGATCTGTTGAGACGGACTTGGGAGGAAACTGGAGGGGAGAACTTGTTTTCCCCATGAAATGCACCGTTGTTTGACAGTGCAGCTCAGACTCACAGTGTGTGTATTTGGTTGGGTCCATCATGCCAAGCTGCAGTGGTCACAGAAACCCAGCCCCGGCTTTCTGAAGTCCCAATTTAGAGGCCCGCCCCTCCCACACAGACAGATGCAGCCTGGGTAGGCTAGGGGGGATGGAACCTCCCGTTCTATATCCATGTTTCTAGACCCTCCCTACAGATGTCCAACCTAGAAGTACAACCAGAATCAGAAACATTCCGTAAGTCACACACACCTCCTCAGTGTCTGGTCCCCCGGCCATCTCTGGATTTCTGTGCAATTCTGGCTAATCTAGCAATTTATTTTCAAATGACTAATGTCCAAGTCAATCCGTTATCCAATTAGAGCCAGAACCATGCATAATTGATTAGCAGATTGACTGGAATAAGAATTCACTATGCCTGAAGGAAGGTGCCCTCTCTTTCTGTTGGTCTCTCTCTCTTTCTCTCTATCTCTCTCTCTCTCTCTCTCTCTCAGCCTCTCTTCTCAGTTGATCAAATCATAACTGGATCAGACCAACTTGCATGGAAGTGGGTGGGTGGGTGCTCACTACACCTATTGATATTGCACTGAATTACAATTCATTAGATTGCAAAACCGGCTCGCTCGTGAAGAAAAAATTGCACGACTCACCAAAACACATTAGAAAGAGATTACTCTACATTTAAACATTCACTGAAGTAATGTGACAGGCAACGACTGTATCAATGTGAACAGAGGCCAGGGTCAGCAGTCGTATTATCTCTGTGTGTGTGTCCCTGGGCCCAGCCCTGCCTATGCGTGTCATTCCTCATGTTCTGATGCAGTCCTGTGTATCACTGTACCAACCTGACCCCTTCCTCCTTTGCCACCAGGGCATGATGGCAGTTACCCAGAGAATCAGCCCCTGCTCCAGTCTGGCCAGCAGCACCGCCTCCCCCCCGGCCAGCAGCCCCTGCTCTACGCTGCCCCCAGGAGGTGGCTCAGGGAACCACGCCTCCAGAGACTGTACGTACGGCTCCATCACCAGCCCCACCTCCACCCTGGAGAGCAGGGACAGCGGCATCATTGGTGAGGGGACAGTCTGGAATTGGTTCGATAATGCAGCTGTCAACCGTAACGGGTGGTAAACCTCATTATTCTGCTACCCCCCAGCCACGCTGACCAGCTACTCTGAGAACGCTGACCGGGGTGTGGGGAAATATGGCGATGGCTCGCGGGGCAGCCTGAAGCTGTGGCAGACCCAGAAGTCCCCAGGCACCGACTCCTTCCTGTACCGTGTGGATGAGAACATGGCTGCCTCCACCTACAGCCTGAACAAGATCCCAGAGCGCAGCCTGGAGACGGCCCACTCCGCCCACTCCATCCCCCTCTACCTCATGCCCCGGCCCAACTCTGTGGCAGGTCAGTCCCAGCCGTCCTCACAGCACCTATAGAAAGGACCCATTGGTAGTGTGAGTCTGCTCTATATTCATGTAACCACCTCAAATTCAATTATTCATGGAAATTACTCAAGCAAAATGGGATTTTGAGTTCCCGAGTTGATTCGGCTAGACTGAACATACTCCAGCTAACATCTCACATCAACTGTGTGTTGCCAACCCATTTTAGCGCTCTTTTATAACCCCATGTACCCTCAGAATGACCTTAAGGGGAACAGGGAAGGGTTAGGTCCACAGCTTAGATGAGTGCCATGGATGCCAGTGTAAAACATCCTTAGTGGGTGCTGAAAGCCCATAGATCTCCAACCAAGAGTCAAACATGTTGCAAAACGTCTCGCTGTGTCAGAACATACAAATGCGGAACAGCAAGGCGGTAATTAAACGGTTGTGTTGTTATTTTCTATTGCGCTCTGTAGAGCCAGAATCACTGCTGACCCGTGACGTAGTGGCCTGTGGAGACCGTGGGATTGGGGGAGCTCGGCAAGTGACAGAGGAGCTCATACGGGGAACATTTCTTTCACCTTTCAACACCTGCATTCTCAATGGCCTTATGAAACGAGTCAGGTCCAAAGAAATCTTATTGACGAATCAGAGAAGAATGCTGGAAATGGTGGGAGAATAGGGGAGGAAGGCTGGGAAACTGATTGAAGAGTGAAGATAAAAAGGCCAATTGACAGAGATATACTGATGTAAGTAGAAAGGGGGAAATAATGGAGGCAGATAGGAGGGAACAGAGAGAATGTGTGGTGATACCAGTTAGCCGGTTGTACATGAAGCCGGAATCAATGAGAAAGGTTAAGAGGGATGGAGAGGAATGTGTGGAGAGAAAGAGGGATGAGAGAGCACTGAAATGATGGAGGGAGGGGTAGGGAGAGCGAGCGAGCGAGAGAGGATGAACGGGACCCAGGAAGGCCCAAACCGAAACATCAAAGCCGTAGGCATCAACTGCCTTAGTCTCTGGTGACTGGGAGGAGAGTGCAGAGAGAGGGATAGAGGGTGTGAATCCCAAAGAGCTTGGGAGGCTGCCTGGTAATGAGGCACGTCAGCAGAGCAAGGGAATGAGATAAAGAAGAGAGAGAGTGAAGCTCCACAGGACCCCAATTGCAGCTTTCTGTCTGTTTACTGTAGGAGTATAGGGAAAATATGACAGACAATGGTAAGCCGTGTGGGATTGTGTGGCGCTAGCTGGGTAACAGGCCACCACAGTCACTCCTCTGGTTGGAGCCACTGTTCTGTCGGATATCATCAAAACTCTTCTAGTGGTGGATGATTGTTATCATTATGTGTCCTGCCCAACATACGTCTGTGGAATTGACTGTAACCCTAGACAGAAGACTGGGACAGCCGTCAGTATAGCCATTGGTAAACAAGCCCTAGCTTGTGGCATTGTGTAGACGACTGGAGACACACGTGGGATCGTTTGGGTGGATTGAAAGGCTGAATAGAGAGTACCGATCATCACTCATCACACACTACTGACAGGACAAATAGAACATCAAGACGGAGGGAGGGAAAGAAGGACAGGGAGGGAGAGAAGGACAGGGAGGGAGAGAAGGACGGGGAGGGAGAGAAGGACGGGGAGGGAGAGAGAAGGAAGGGAGGGAGAGAAGGACGGGGAGGGAGAGAAGGACAGGGAGGGAGAGAAGGAAGGGGAGGGAGAGAAGGACAAGGAGGGAGAGAAGGACAAGGAGGGAGAGAAGGACAAGGAGGGAGAGGAGGACGGGGAGGGAGAGGAGGACGGGGAGGGAGAGGAGGACGGGGAGGGAGAGGAGGACGGGGAGGGAGAGGAGGACGGGGAGGGAGAGGAGGACGGGGAGGGAGAGGAGGACGGGGAGGGCGAACAGGATGAGAGGAAAGGAGGACTGGGTAGAGGGGGACAGGGTAGAGGAGAGGAGGACAGAGGAGCGGAAGATGCGAGAGAGGAGGTGAGGACAGGAGGACTGGGGAGAGGACCAGGAAAAGGACAGGAGGTGAGGAGAGGAGGACAGCAGAACAGAAAAGGGGCAGGAGTCCAAAGTCCAGGTTGAGTTAGGGTCATTGCTCTGAGGGAGCAGGGTGCACTCAGGGATGTTCTGGTCTGCTGCCGGCTCCAGTAGCCTTCCTCCCACACGCCTCCGGAGCGGAGCGGAGCAGGGCAGCCACCCACACTGGGCTCGGAAAAACAGCCTCTGCTCTCTCGCTTTATATCGCCTCTCTCTCTTGGTTTCCTTCTACCGATCTCCTCTACCCGAGCTGGTCTACTCCTCTTTTCAGTGCTGTTTTCCACCCACCTCCTCCATCTCCACATGCTGTCTCTCTCACTCTATGTCTGCTCTGCTTGTGTAGTCAAGCTCACTTTCCAAATGGCTCTGATCTCCTGGTTCAAATGCAGTAGATTACTCCAGCTGCCAGCGGCTTCTTATGAGCCCTGACGTTTTGCTCTGCAGGAGCGCACGCCTCCCTCTCCCACTTTCTTTGCACCTCCCTCCCTACGTCTCGCTTTCTCTTCAGCACACACCCGCACATTCCTTTGAAATGTTTCACCCTTATTTAATGAGATAAGCCAATTGAGAAGCGATTCCCATTCACGTTGTCGACCTAGCCAAAGGTATAACGATTGCAAGACAGCACTTAGTTACGCAGGAAATCAAATCAAGAGCACTGTGTGCAATGGAATTAGCAAGACCTCAGTAAAATTACACCAGTAAGAACATAGAAGGTGATACAGATATACAGATGAATAAGGTGAAATGTTACCATATGAGGTAACTTAACACTGTGTGATTTTCCTTGTTTTACTATGGGATTTTTGTGTTTTACTGTATACTGGGAGCCGTTGTACTGTTACCACAACATTTATCAAAACTTATTTTATTAAGTAGTATATTTTGTGCAGAACATAGATTTCCAAAGTGTTGGCCCTCCTTCAGCCGCCACTGGAGTGGATAACAGCAACACGCCTCTTCTTCTGGGCTGACAACGTTTTTGAGAGGATCTTGAGCCACTCCTCCATGTGGATGCAGCACATTTAGATCCTTGATAGGTCGTTTGTGCTTGTGGACCACCCTCTTCTATTCACATCGCAGGGCTTTAGTTGGATTCAGGGCTGGAGACTGAGGTGGTCATTGGAAAATGCTGATTTTCTGGTCCAGCAACTATTTCTGTGTTGATTTCGATGTTTGTTTGGGGTCATTGTCTCGTTGAAATCCACAGCTAAGTTTCCATCTCGTGGCAAAGGGAATTAGGTTTTGGCTTAAAATATCCTGGTACTTCGTGGAATTCATTTTACCATCAATCTTACAAAGAGCCTCTGGACCACTAGTAGCAAAACAGCCCTGAAGTAACAATGATTCATCACTGTATTTTACTGTGGGTCTCAGGTGCTTCTCTTGTGTGCTGCCTCCTTTGGTCTATAAACATGCTGATGGTGCGAATGGCCAAAAAAGAACATTTTTGTCTCATCTAACCACAACACACAATCTCAACCAATGGTTCCAGTAACGCTTGGCAAAGTTCAGGCGATGCAATTTGTGGGTTTATTTCATCAACCCTTCCAAAACGCTTGTTGACATAGATGTGGCATCTAACATTTTACTTTGAGACTTGATAACCCCAAGATTTCTCCAGGCTGTTGCAGGTCTGAAACAATGGTGATCCTCGGATTCTTGTTAGCCACACCTCCTTCCTCGCCACCTCCCTCACCATCTTTCTTACCTCTCTCACCCCCTTGCTCACCTCCTCCCTTGCCATTCCGTTGGGTCGATATGCACCTGCCTCCTTTCCTTGGCAAATTCACAACTGTTCCAGACTTCTGAAACGTTTTGATTATTGCCCTGACTGGGCTTAGATATAGTTTCAACCATTCTATTTATTTTTGGATATCCTTTACCTGTGCTGTGTGGGTTAACAACTATCTGTCTTCTGGCAGCTCTTTGGTTTTACCCATGTTGATGGATGACAAAGGTTTTTTTCTGTGCAACCTCACAGTTATACCCCAGGAAAACAGGAATTGTGAAACGCCTGAATTCAGTTCCTGGAAACAGAACTAAATATTATTTTGGGTCAACATGGCCAACATTGGTGAAGTGTATGTTTTGCAGTAAAACATTGTACTACTCAATAAAAGAAAATTCTCAGAGAAATTGTGTTGAAATACAAGCCCACGGCTCCCCCTTATGTTTGAGCCCAATATATGACTCATCGTTTGTATTGTTTATATGAAGCATTCACTTTTGCTCAGTTTTCGTGAAGTGACAATACTCCTTGAGCTGAATGAACATAGCTCCAGTCTAAAGTTGGGACACACATTCAATCGGATAAATCTGAGGAACTGCAAGCCATGCTCCCCACCACCATTTTAGTGGCATTGCAATGGAAAGTACTGAGACCCCTGCCATAGTTCAAACAGATCCAGGAGAGGTGGGAGGTGCTACTCTTTTCAGTTGTTTTTAGCATTAGCTACATGTAGCTGAAAGGTTGAAGACTTTGGTTTAGGGTTCGCAGTTACATGGTAAAAACAGCCCACTGAAAACAGGATGAGTGTCTCTTTTGGTTTGTAAATCAGTTTCTCACACACACACACACACACACACACACATGCTTTCTTGTCTGACAGGAAGGAAGGAGGTGTATTGTCAACCCCTGCCTGTAAAACTTAGTTGTCTCTGGACGACACTCCAAAAATGTCCTACTCCAGAAAGCTACTCTTATTTCAAAAGCTTCCCTTTACCTTCTTCACTACTCTTTACTGTCGCCTTATTGAGAGGCTGTTCCTATTTCAAAGGCTTCCCTTTACCTTCTTCACTACTCTTTACTGTCAGCTTATTGAGAGGCTGTTCCTATTTCAAACGCTTCCCTTTACCTTCTTCACTACTCTTTACTGTCAGCTTATTGAGAGGCTGTTCCTATT
Organism: Esox niger; assembly: GCA_016801105.1. Taxonomy (NCBI): domain Eukaryota; kingdom Metazoa; phylum Chordata; class Actinopteri; order Esociformes; family Esocidae; genus Esox; species Esox niger. The sequence goes on from JACXGJ010015036.1 coordinate 12,226, forward strand.
TCAAACGCTTCCCTTTACCTTCTTCCCTACTCTTTACTGTCAGCTTATTGAGAGGCTGTTCCTATTTCAAACGCTTCCCTTTACCTTCTTCCCTACTCTTTACTGTCAGCTTATTGAGAGGCTGTAGTAGAGCTCCTGACTTGGAAGTTTCATAGGCGAGGGGAAAAACTGACTGTCCGGAAACGGCTTTGTCCGAGGAAGGAAGTGTGTTGGGTGTGTATGACTCCAACACCCCACCACACCATAGCTGCACACATCAGTCCACATTAGTGTTGGATACAGACAGTTTAAAGACGTGTGGTGGCTTGGAGTTGGATTTCAAATGGGTTTGGTTGTGATTGAATTTTAATGGTGAGGCATGGAACCAAAGCTTTTCTATTTCGAATGGCCGATGTCAGCATTCCTTACTTTGACTGTTTTTCTTTCTCCTCTCTCTGTTGCACACATCCTACTCGCCCCTTCGCCCCTTCACCCACATCAACACTCACATTTTAGCCACAAGTTCGGCCCACCTGGAGGACCTGGCCTACCTGGACGAGCAGAGACACACTCCCCTGAGGACCTCCCTCAGGATGCCCCGTCAGAACTCCGGTTCAGGGCGCTCCGGACCCGACCTTAGAGGTAGGCCTTAAACTGTGCTGGGTGGACATGTGAGGTTGTGTGGGTGGGAAAACAGATGACGTGTGAGGCTGGCTTGGTGGACGGACGGACGGTGAGGCTGGCTGGGTGGGCGGACGGACGGTGAGGCTGGCTTGGTGGGCGGACATGTGAGGCTGGCTGGGTAGGCAGGCGGACAGACGGACGTGTGAGGCTGGGTAGGCAGGTGAAGATCAGGGGGTTACATTTTCTGGTGTCTGTTAAAGCTGCTTCATCTTCTCTTTTACTCCCAATCGGCTTTAACCACACCCAGTATCTATCTGTGTGTAGGATTACAGAGTGGATCGAGTCAGTGTGTATGATTCGTAAGGTGATATATCTCCATGTAGATGTGATGTGTGTATTTTGCTGACTGCAAGTGCTATTCTTTATCTCTCCTTACCTGGTGTCAGGTGGTGTGGCCCTTGTACATACACAACCCAAACACACACACCCCTTCTAAACACACACACACACACACACACACAGCTACAGGACATACCGCACACACATTGGTACACCTTAATCAGTCTCCCCTCCCAGATCAATGATATTGACTTTGTTTCCCACCTCCCTGACTCATCGGTCACAGCAGGGCCTGTCAGACGCTCCATCACTCATGACCAAGGCTTTATCCACCTTAAATCTCCCACTAGAAGACACAGATATCCAGTAAACACACACACACACACACACACACACAAATATCACATCTCCCAATTGTCCACACCTCTTTTCTCTATTCTCTCTCCTTCCTGCCCTTTTTTCTCTCTATTCTGTATCTCATTCTCTCTTCTCTCTTCTCTTCCCTATCCCTCCTGTTCTCTATTCTTTTCCCTCTCTCCTGTTCTCTATTCGTTTCCCTCTCTCCCGTTCTCTATTCTTTTCCCTCTCTCCCGTTCTCTATTCTTTTCCCTCTCTCCCGTTCTCTATTCTTTTCCCTCTCTCCCGTTCTCTATTCGTTTCCCTCTCTCCCGTTCTCTATTCTTTTCCCTCTCTCCCGTTCTCTATTCTTTTCCCTCTCTCCCGTTCTCTCTTCTCTCCCCTCCCGTTCTCTCTTCTCTCCCCTCCCGTTCTCTCTTCTCTCCCCTCCCGTTCTCTCTTCTCTCCCCTCCCGTTCTCTCTTCTCTCCCCTCCCGTTCTCTCTGTTTC
>JACXGJ010015037.1:0-14009 GCA_016801105.1 Esox niger
CACACACACACACACACACACACACACACACAGACGCACACACACAGAGTGGCAGTTAAATACCATGTGACCTGAGTTGGAACAAATGCCATGTGCTAGCAGCACTGTACGTTGATTCATCAAGCAGAGAGTGAGAGAGAGAGAGAGAGAGAGAGAGTTCCCATAATGAACCTATTCTATTATACTCAGAGCTGGGAGCAGCCAGGGACTACCAGCTAACAGCCAGACTTTCCACCTCACGCCCCAAATCACACCCTGTTCCCTTCACAGTGTGGTACTCTTGACCAGGGCACGACTTTGTGGTGAGAGCTCATAGGGCTCTGGTGAAAAGAGGTGCAGGCTACGGTGAATAGTGTGCCATTTGTGCCTGAGTATCCAGTTAGCTAACCTTAGGCAGAGTAAACACTATGCGTTTGTGTTGTGTTCTATGCACCGTGACCTCATTTTTCTCTGTGCTGGGATTCAACTGTTAAACCCTTGAATTCACTGACCCTGTTATATTACGTCAAACTGCATTCATTAGGCTGCGGCGTTGGACTGAATCGGACTTCAGACTTGCTTATGTAACGTCCTGTGATGTTAGCATTGGCCTCTGTGGCTGTATGAATAACGTGTGAACAGCTGATTAATTACATTCACTTGGATTGATTCCATTCCATCCAACTGGCAACAGGTTTTCATGCAAGTATTTTAATGCAGGCTTCAAAATAAATGTGCGGTTTTCCAACAACCTTCGAAACTACTGTGTGGTAATGTAATGCACATCAAATATATAATTTCCCAAGTTAATCTACTGGAATTCCATGTGTTTCCGTTACATTTTAAACACCACCTATGTTATCTGCCTTCAAACATGCCTACTACGTGTCCTTGGCATGTGCCAACATATCCCAGAGGGCAGTGCGGTTAAATACAGAACAGAATAAGTTCATTTGTGACGATCCATTCACCAGAATCAGACTAAGATTTATTGTAGGAGTGACAAAGCTCATCTTAATCCTTTGCCACCCAGTCAATTGAATAACGCATGTTACTGGTTGCTTAATAAACTGTTGGCTGTCTGTGTTGTGATGAATAGACCACACAACATATCGCTATGAACATTCACATTATAAACGGTACCAGTTCAAACAGTCCGCCTACTCTGTCTCTAACTTTGTTGTTTGTTCCCCTCATTTGTTCATTCAGAGACCTGGAGAAAAAGGGTTTTGTGGACCCGATCAGGACCATCACGCTGGCCCACTTGAAACAGGAGCAGGATCGCAGCAGGACCCCGACTGGGAAGGACGGCCACCTACACCGCCTCTACCTGGAGGCCCACAAACAGCAGAGGATGGCCCACCAGGAGGCGGGGGAGCGGGCCAGCAAATACAAGGAGGAGAACAGGCGTATCCTCCAGGAGAGCATCGAGGTGGCCCCTTTCACCGCTAAGATCCGATCCGGCGAGATGGACAGGGAGCCCCCGTACTCCCGCGTCCCTCCCCCGCCCCCACAGCCCCCGCCCCACCCCAGCCCCAAGGGCAACGAGGCGGAGCGCTCCGGGTTCAAGCACCACAGCCTGCCTCAAAGCAACTACTTCACCACCCTGTCCAACAGCGTGGTCAACGAGCCGCCGCGCCTCTACCCGTCCAAGGAGCTCAACTCCTACTTCGAGAAGGTGACCAGGGAGCAAGGGTCGGCCGCCGGCCCGGGGGGAGGGGGCACGTTTGGCCCCAAGTCCCTGTCCAAACCCCCACCCCTCATTAAACACCACCCGGATGGGGAGGGCCTGGTGGGGAAGATGTCAGAGCACCTGTCTCAGCAAGCGGGGCTGTCCTCCATTCAGCACCATCCTCTACACACCATCGTGAGTCCTGCTAGCGAGAGGAGGAGCCCGGCCATGTCCCCGTCCTCCAGCCAGCTCCAGAACCAGCTGCGGTGCATGCCGGCGCTCCACCGGGCCCCCGTCTTCCACCCTCCCACTCAGCAGACCTTGGACCGGAAGGAGGTAGGCTACGGCCGCCTGTCCCCGCCCACCCTGACGCCGATCCAGCCGGTCAGCTCCGCCAGCAAGGTGTCGGAGCAGCAGAAACCCCCCACCCTGCTGCCGGAGCTGCGAGAGGTCGGCGCGGTGTGTAAGGTCGGCACGGAGGCGACAACGACGGCGGCGGAGGCGTGGCGGGCCGGAGACACCCGGGGTCACGAACATCCGGGGTGGCACTCTGAACGGAGCCGCGGCGGGAAACCGGCGGCCGCCACGGCGTCTGTCATCGTCCGGCCCTCCACGTGCATAAAGTACGACGGCTCGCCTGGCGCCAGGACCGCCCCGTCGGTCAAGGAGCCCGCGTCAGGGAGGTTGTTCCTGGCAGGCAGGACCCAGACGGACTGCCTGAAGCCGTTCGAGGAGAGGGAGAGAGGCAGGGAGTCTGGGGGGAGGGTGATCCTGCCCAACACCAACCTGGACGAGTCCGGCCACATGCAGCAGTACAGGAGGACCCTGATGAGAGTCTCCCCGGCTGCTGTCCCCGCAGGTGCCGCTCTCCTGGCCGCTCCCAACCCTGCGTGCAACATGAGGAGTGGCGTTGCCGCGGCTTCCCGCGGCGTGCCGTGTAGGGGTGGAGAAACCGCCTACTGTGTGTCCGACGTCTATAGCGCCAGCGGCCCCCGGGTCAGGCCTTTCCACTCGGGTCCCGGGGCCCAGCTACAGGAGGGCTGCTCCTCCAGGACCACGTCCCCGAGCCTGCACACCCAGCCCGGGACATGTCCGGCCGACAGCGCCCACCCTGGCCCCAGTCCCGGCTCCAGCCAGTTGTACTCAGGGAGCTTCATCCACCTTAAGAAGCACAAGGCAGTGCTGGCAGCCCAACAGTCCAGAGGTCCGGGTAGCGGGGGCGTTGGTGGTCCCGAGAGCCTGTCGGAACCAGCCGGTGGTAAAGCTCACAGCTCCCCGCCACCTCCCTCCGTCCAGGAGCCCTCCATCAACCCAGCGGCGTGTAAGACCAGTCCCAATCCCGGCCCCAGCCCGCTTCCCAACGGCCAGCCGGTCCAGATAAGCCAGAACCAGAACCAGAGCCAGTCTCAGCCCAACTACCACAAGCTGAAAAAGGCATGGCTCACCAGACACTCCGAGGAGGACAGCCACCGGAGCACTGTGGCCGTCATCAAGACGGAGAAGCCGGAGAAACCTCCGACCTCAGTCAGCCCCTCCGTGTCCGAGATGGAGATGATCAAACCGTGCACCGTCGCCCTGATCGCATCCACCTCCGGCGATGTGGAGATGAAGATGGAGGAGGTCAAGGGTCAGGAGGACAAGATGACCACGGAGGACAGGAAAACGCGGCGGGGGAACAAGAGGACCTACGACCATGACTCCGCTACGGAGAGCGGGGAGGACTCTGACGCCAGCGAGACCAGCAAGCAGGAGCAGCGGGCTAAGAGACAGCCCAAGCCCACCTACAAGAAGAAACAGAACGACCTGCAGAAGAGGAAAGGGGAGGGAGAGAAGGACGAAGATGACATGAAGCCCAATGGGATCTTCAGGAGTGCCAGAGAAAAGACCAAACTGAAACTGGCCAGTAGCAGTAAGTCCAGCATTAACTACTAGATTATACACTACATAGTATTATAATACACTACATCGTATCATTGTACACTACATAGTATTATAATACACTACATAGTATTATTGTGTACACTACATAGTATGTAATATTGCGTACTGTAGTGCAAGGTATAGCTTGAGAGGTGTAGCATGTCAGAGAGGAGTTGAGGTTCTTAATCATCTAAAGTGCAGTTGTGTTCTGAGTGATCTAAACCTCAGCCTTGCTTCAGGAAGGAAAGATTGTGCTGATATGAAATCTGTCTTGGTGTACAGGAAGAGAATACGCTATGTGATGCAGTTATTGGGGTGTCTCCTACCTCAGTTCCTTCACCAGGCTGCACAGGTTATTGCTGCTTTGCAGAATATGATTTTCTAAAGCATGTGGTCATTGTGAAATTCCTTGGACGGGCATGTATCTAACATTCATGCCGACACAGTGTTGTGGCTGTATAGGCTAGCATTCATGCAGACAGTGTTGCGGCTGTATAGGCTAGCATTCATGTCGACACAGTGTCTTGGCTGTATAGGCTAGCATTCATGCCGACACAGTGTCTTGGCTGTATAAGCTAGCATTCATGCCGACACAGTATCGTGGATGTACAGTCTAGCATTCAGTGTTGTGGCTGTATATGCTAGCATTCATGCCGACACTGTTGTGGATGTATGGGCTAGAATTCTGTGTTGTGGCTGTATAGGCTAGCATTCATGCCGACACAGTGTCGTGGATGTATAGGCTAGCATTAATGCCGACACAGCTTCGTGGCTGTATAGGCTAGCGTTCATGCCGACACATCGTCGTGGATGTATAGGCTAGCATTCATGCCGACACAGCGTCGTGGCTGTATAGGCTAGCGTTCATGCCGACACAGCGTCGTGGATATATAGGCTAGCATTAATGCCGACACAGTGTCGTGGCTTTACAGACTAGCATTCAGTGTTGTGGCTGTATAGGCTAGCATTCATGCCGACACAGTGTCGTGGATGTATAGGCTAGCATTAATGCCGACACAGCTTCGTGGCTGTATAGGCTAGCGTTCATGCCGACACATCGTCGTGGATGTATAGGCTAGCATTCATGCCGACACATCGTCGTGGCTGTTTAGGCTAGCGTTCATGCCGACACAGCGTCGTGGATGTATAGGCTAGCATTAATGCCGACACAGTGTCGTGGCTTTACAGACTAGCATTCAGTGTTGTGGCTGTATAGGCTAGCATTCATGCTGACACAGTGTCGTGGATGTACAGGCTAGCATTAATGCCGACACAGCTTCGTGGCTGTATAGGCTAGCGTTCATGCCGACACATCGTCGTGGATGTATAGGCTAGCATTCATGCTGACACAGTGTCGTGGATGTACAGGCTAGCATTCAGTGTTGTAGCTGTATAGGCTAGCATTTATACCGACACAGTGTCGTGGCTGTATACGATAGCACCTAGACATGTAGACAGAGTTACATAGGGTTTTTTATTTCCGATATGAAGTATTCATCAGAGTGTATACAAGACCGGCACCACTCCTGTTACCTGTTAGTCAGGTAATAAAGGATTCAATTCAGTTGGGCTCATGAATTGCCAATAGTCCATTGTGTCGCTGAGGCTGTTTCTCTGTCCGTTGGAATGGAACTGACCCCTCCTATGTTGTAGTGTGATAGATCCGGTTAGGAGCCTAATCGTGTTACCCTGTGTCAGATGGCATAGGATTCGCATCTGTCTCTCTGCCCGTGTTATTGACATGTGCACTCAGCTAATGGACTGATTCTGTCTGTATTTACTGTCGTAGTAAACATGTCTCCCCTTCTCATTTCAGACGGTATCCCCCTGCTCTCTGTCTCTAACTCCGTTTCCTTTATTCATTGTTGTAGTAAACATGTCTCTCGTGGTATCCTCAGCGATCTCTCTCTGCTTGTGTTAAAATATATCCCCCCCTCCTTGTCTCAGATGGTATCCCCCGCTCAGTGCTTAGGGACTGGAGGAAAGTGAAGAAGTTGAAGCAGACCGGGGAGTCCTTCCTGCAGGACGACTCATGCTCGGAGATTGGACCCAATCTGCAGAAGTGTCGCGAGTGTCGCGTGGTCCGCAGCAAGAAGGGGGAGGAGCCGGCACACTCTCCTGTCTTCTGCCGCTTCTACTACTTTCGCCGGTGAGTCTAATTGGCCGCTCGTTTTGTCTGCTGGTTTCTTATTGGCTGCTCGGGGGGCTGTTTTATTGGCGGCTTGGTCACGTCTGGAGTCTGGTTGGTTGTTTGGCTCGGACTGTCAGTTTGACCCCCAAATGGTGTCCAGAGATGATTAGGTCATCTTTTTCTACGTCGTATAATCCATCTGTAGGAGTCTCTGTCTCCCTCCATATGATATGTTTTAGTTTTCTGTTTTTTGAGCCCTTTTTACAGATAACAATTATAAATTTTCTTAGTTTACTTTTTTTGCTTTCATCTTCACAGCCCCTTTCACATTTTAATCCACCAGTCTTAGAGTAAATCTGTCAAAGAGGATTTTCTGGCTCTTAATGGCTGCCAGTGTCACGCCCCCCACCAGCCTGGGGTCCTGCGGGATATTGACATCCCAGATGATAACATGGAATCCTGTCGATATTTATCTCTCGGTTTACCAGGAAAGTTGACTTGGGAAGTGTTTCTTTCAGACCTTTGCCCATGGATCCCGAGATGTTTTACATTATTGTTTTGGCTTTGAACCTAGCTCACCTGATTCACATTGTAAAGGGTTTAATGATGAGTTGACAAGCTTAATCAGGTGTGTTAGCTCAGGAGCGACCTTAATCTGATCAAAGGAACATCTGTGTCGCAGGGGGAGTTTTAAGAACCACTACTCTTAGAGTGTCATTTGGTATGCAACTCTGGTTTGGCCCGCCATGTTAATGACTGTTAATGAATCGGGGTTGGAGCATAATTTGGCTGTGGTGTCATAAGACAGGAGACATGTAACCGGCATTCGGAAGAGTCTTGATCTCAGAAGCTGCCTTTGTTCTGTTCTGTGTTGTTGCCATCTGACAGTTGTCTTTGATGGGAGGCTCACTCTAATTAGGCTGTACTTTATAAGGGCGGGAGGAGGGGTTGTGTTCCCATTTAAATGTAAACAAACGTCTTAAAAACAACTTCTTTTAAATAACATGGTATTCAAATAAGATGTTCAATTCACGTTAGCAACAAGGAACTCATAATTGGTAATAAATGTACACAACGCTCTTTGGCCAGACCACTGACCTGGAAATGCATTTAAACTCACTGACAAGGTTTACCTGGTAACTACCTAGTAACATGGATCTCTCTGTCCAAAATGTGCTGTTGCTGGTGACAGTAGAATAGTTTTTTTGCAAGTGTGAGGTTTGTGAGTTTATATTTGTTTTAGAACAACAAAAAAAATCTGATTCTGTTTGAAAATGAAGCGGAAGGACTGACAGAACCAGACTTCTTAAATCACTGTTCGATTGAGCGAGAATTCTTTAGTAGAACCTGCAGGGAGTGTCAGAAAGTGTCCCACATTACCTTGGGATGTCACGCAACTATTAGAATTTTCTCCCGCTTTTTTCCAGATGCAAATCTGTCAACAAATCTTGCTCATCTAAAAAACTATTGTAATGTAAAAACACTCTCCGTAGTAAAACAAGGAAATTCTTGGGAACTGAGGATATTTGTCTGGCCCCTCCTTTGACAAAAAGCTTTATGTGACTTGGGGAGACGGCTCAGGATTTGTCTCAGAGTTAGGGTTAAGTTCATGCACTACGATTTTGTGTGTGTGTGTGTGTGTGTGTGTGTGTGTGTGTGTAAGCATGCATGTATAAGTATGTGTGTAAGAGCATGTGTGTGTGTGTGTGTGAGCTTGTCAGTCTGTTTGTCCTTGTATTCCATTTTCCATAGTGAAGGAGATACCTGACCTCCCCCTTCCCTCCAGTCTGTCCTACAGTAAGAACGGAGTGATCCGGGTGGATGGATTCTCCACTCCAGACCAGTTCGATGACGAGGCTCTGTCCCTCTGGGCTTCGGACGTGGATCAGGAGAACCAGCTGGACCCGGACAGCTCCAAGTACATCCTCTCTTACATCGGAGACAAGTTCTGCCAGATGGTCACCACCGAAAACACCGCAGCTGCCTGGATCAAAAAGGATGGTAGGACTGGACAGCATGTTTGTTGTAAAGGCTACATTATTTCTGTCTGTTAGTTGCACTGTGTGGGTGTTGACAGGTTTGCTCGACTAAACTGAAAGCACCCAAAACATCAAATCATGTGTCTTCATAACTGTCTGTACACAGGTTTTTATTGATGTACTCTGTCAGTCTCCTGTTGTAACACTATACTGTAGAAGTCCTCTGAATAGAGGGCTCTGTCAAGGTGCCTGGTTGTCTCATCTCTCCTGACTGGGATGATGTTCTTCATGTGCCCTGTGTCTGTTTTCTTTGCCTTGTAGCCCAGGTGGCGTGGAAGAGGGCTGTCAGGGGAGTGAGGGAGATGTGCGACGCGTGTGAAGCCACATTGTTTAACATTCACTGGGTCTGCCAGAAATGTGGGTTTGTCGTTTGCCTGGATTGCTACAAGGCAAAGGAAAGAAAGAACCCCAAAGGTCAGTAGTTTCTAAGCAGTTTTATTTCTAACACCTTCTATATGAGACAGACAGGTCAGACATACAAGTCAGACAGACGGGCCATGCAGACGGGTTATGCAGACAGACAGGTCAGACAGATAGGTCGGTCTCTCCGTTCCTCCTGGTATCAATCTGAACCAATTTATTGCTCTCTAACATCGTGTCATTAAGTGACTCATTCTGATAGATTGGACCCTAGGAGAGTGAAGCTGCTGTGGCCTTATCTAACAGAAGTCATTATTAAATCCAAACATGGGAACCAGTTACAACAGCATTGTTGTTAATGTCATCGCCATGTTAGAAAGCAGAGCATTCATTTGCGACGCTGCGTGAAGCTCCAGAAAGCTGCAGGATATAGACGGTCTGTTCTGAACCCTAGGGCGTCCCGGGCCACTGCCACGGGGATCTGGTCACTTCACTAAGGAACCAGGCACCATTCACTTTCTGTTGGGTGTACTGTGTGACCACTGTGTTTTTGGCCTTGTAATAACGTGAGGTCTATTGTTCCTGCAGACAAAGAGCTGTACGTCTGGCTGAAGTGTGTCAAGGGACAGCCGCATGATCACAAGCACCTGATGCCAACACAGATTATTCCAGGAACTGGTAGGAACCACTGCTTTCCGTCTGTATCCCTTTCTGGCCCACGGCCAACGCTTACTGACTGGAAGACAGCCAGGGCTGGAATAGTATTAATTATTCAGCTGAAGGGGGAGGGGTGAACGTACACACGGCATGCTGCGACCGGGCCCCACTACTCTCTCCTTTAAAGGGACAGCCACCGCTGGATGCGCTTGACTAGCTGTCCTGACAGAGTGGCCGTCCTGACAGAGTGGCCGTCCTGACAGAGTGGCCGTCCTGACTCTATTCCCAGGCCGTGGCACCGTTAAGAAGAGCACGTCTATGAGGGAAAATAAATCAGCCTTCTCTGTTACTCCTGTGTTAGGAAGATAGAACAACAGACAGCTATATACACAGCATTTACTCCTGATTTCTAATCAATAAATCGCATTTTCTATTCTTAGATCAGAGGAGTACAGACAGTTTTGTTTCTTAGCTGGGGTTTGTCATCATATGTACCCTTTATGTTTCCATGGAAATGTTTTAGTAGTGTTTTAACCTGTGCTGTCGCTTGTCCTGTTTCCCCTCCAGTCCTGACAGAGCTTGTGAGTGCCATGCACATGTTCAGGGAGAGGTACAACATCAAGGCCCATTGTGCCTGCACTGTCAAGCCCAACACGCTGCTCAACAAACTGCCCGCTACCAACGGAGTGTCCCAGGTGTGTGTCTATACCGCCATTGGCCCTGGTCTGAAGTAGCGCCCTACCTGGGGAATAGGGAGCCATTTAGGATGCACCCTCTGTCTCTTCAGTGCCGTTCTGGTTCCAATGCGGGCAAACCCCGTGACCTCTGACCTGGTCCGGGAATCTGGACTGTTGAATGCTGCTCTCGTTGTCGACTTGTGCATGCTGTTGTTGTTGACGTGCGTTGGCTGTCTCCGTCTTTGGTGTTGTTTACTTGTTGACATGTCGTTGACGCGTTGTTGACACGTCTCCTGTCCAGGTTCTCCAGAATGTGTTGAACCACTGCAACAAGATCTCTCTGTGTAATGTGAAGACTGAGCCTGGCCAGTTGATCCCAATTCAGGGAAAACCAGAGACCAACGGCGGCTCAAGCCCCACGTCCGACACCGCCTCTGACCCCAAGCTGACCCCTCCAGAGTCCCAGAGTCCTCTGCACTTCCTGGCTGACCTGGCCGAACAGAAGTCACGGGAGGAGAAGAAAGGTACCAGGGAGTTTCTTTTCGATTTTTTAAGGAAAATTATGCATGCAGTCATTTGTTTTTGCATTACTCACTTCCAAATATTTTTGAACCTGGAGGAGTGGCCTGCTCTGTGGATGTGATGCAGCGCCCCCTGTCAGTCACTCAGGGTATAAAATGATATTTCCTACATGTAGACAGTGTTTTACACTTGTGATTTGGATTTATCTTGGTGCCTCCTGAGGCACCCTCTGTGTCTGGGGTTACAGCCAGGGATGAAATTCAATCAATCCCATTTATTTTATTAAGCACTTTTCTATCAGCAGCTGTCACAATGTGCTTTAACAGACACTCGAGGATCAGTTAGCAGCAGCTGATGTGTGGTGATAATGTTGTGTGACAGATGTTATGACGATAAATCTGTGTGACTGATGTGGCAATAATGTTTTTAGACTGATGTGTGGCAACATTGTCCTGTGACTGAATTGGGCCGATAATTCAATGTGACTGATGTGTAACGACAATGGCTCGAGACTGACGTGTGGCGATAATGTATTTTGACTGACGTGTGACGATAATGTATTTTGACCGATGTGCGGTGATAATGCCGTTTGGTCGATGCGTGGTGACAGTGTACTGTGACTGACGTGTGACGATAATGTATTTTGACCGACGTGTGGCGATAATGTCCTGTGACTGACGTATGGCGATAATGTCCTGTGACTGAGGAGTCTTTGTGTTGCAGAAAACAAGAAGTCTCCGGTGGGGAAGACCGTGAAGGAGGAGGATCATCATGATGTCAGCACCTTGGAGGCTCTTCACTGTAAGGCTTCCAGTCTGGTGTCTAACAGCTCGGAACAGGGCTCCACGTTACGTGACCTCCTCACTACTACCGCCGGCAAACTACGCATGGGCTCCACCGACGCTGGCATCGCCTTTGCCCCCGTGTACTCCACTGCAACACAGGTATGCCAACGAATGCCGACTGTGTCGGGGCTTCTGTGACTGGTTGGCTTCAGGGAATGGTGCATAATAGCCCCGGCATTGTAGTGCTGTAGTGACACCATCAGGCGGGTTGGGTGCCTGCAAGCCCCCTGCATGTTGTTGGGATCAGCTTGCAGAGGATGTCTCCCAATCTTTGTCTGTTCCTGATCCGATTGGTGTAGTAAAAAAGCGTCATTGCGAATTGGTTTCACCAAACTGGGAGAGAAATGTGGTGAAATGTAAACTTAAGCAGAACAGAATGTACTTGCTAATGGTGGGAGTACAATTCCACAGCATTGGCTGGTTGCTGCAGCCCCACACTCAGACTCCCCTGTTACTGATCCATATATTCTTTGCCATCTGTCTTCTGCAGACAGGTAAAAGCGGGCGCAGTATGCCCAACATCCTGGATGACATCATAGCGTCAGTGGTGGAGAACAAGATCCCAGCCAGTCGAGGAGCCAAGCTGAGCCTGAAGCTGGAGGCCACCACCACCACTGCCGAGGAGAAGGAGGTGAAACTGGAAAAGACGGAAAGGAGGAAACAGTCTGGGCCCGGGGGCGTGACGGATGAGCCCCCTCCAGCTAAGCCACAGGTGGAGAAGCCCCCGCAGCCCCTGGCTGACACCCCCCACCATTGGCTTTACCAGCACAGGCTGCTCTGGCTCAAAGACCACCGGCACCCTGGCAACTGGAAGCTGTTCAGGGAGTGTTGGAGACAAGGACAGGTGAGTGACTCGTCCCTCAGTTCAGTCTCCGTCCCTGACAGCAACCTGTCCAAGTGATTAGTGATTTATCTGCCTGTCACCTAGAGGCATTTCTAGTCAGTACATTTGTGCTGAGATCCACCTAGTTCATTTGGTTGGTAGTACTAAGCCTGTTTGATAATTCATGTTATGTTAGAGTAAAATGTAAATATATTGGTAGTATAGGTTTGGTTGGTATTGGTTGTATAGTTCTCTGTTAGGAATGGTTCTCTGTGTTGTTTTATTCCCCAGCCTGTCCTGGTGTCAGGGGTTCATAAGCGGCTGAATGCTGCTCTGTGGAAAGCAGAAAGCTTCAATCAGGAATTTGCTGACCATCAGGGAGACCTTCTCAACTGCAAAGATGGCATTGTCTCGAACTCTGGCATCAAGGAGTTCTGGGATGGCTTTGAGGATCTCACCAGTAAGAATCAACTATAACATGGTTTACTGTAGCTACTGGGAAGAATGTTGTGTATTTCATGTCTACAGTATCTAGCATGTATGTAATACCCCCCCCCCCACCCTTCTCCCTGCAGAGAGACCCAAGTCTAAAGATGGTGAAACCCTGGTGTACAGGCTGAAGGACTGGCCATCAGGAGAGGAGTTCATGGCCCTGATGCCCTCCAGGTATGAAGACAGACAGGCCAGAGAACTAACCACTATGTTAGCATTGTTAGCAAGCCTCATCTATCGCCGCAGTATCAGGGTTGTTCCCTGGATTCAGTGGAACACTGACCGTTCTCTGTGCTTACTGACATTGCGCCAAGAGGACGCGCGCGCATCGCGGATGCAGAAACAGCACCTAGCCAGCACGCTAACCCGTTTTTGCTGCTATCACTAGTTACATTTGATTGGAGCTAGTGAGCGAGACAGCGAGAGAAAGATTTAGTGTGTCACTACGTTTATGGAATGTTACTGTTGATTATTAGCACGTGATCTGGACTGCTCTAGTGAATTTACATGACTTAAGTAATGTTGTTGCTTGGTCTCTGTAGATTGCCACAGCAATGATGTAATTCTGTGTTCAGTGAATAACTCTCATAGTAATATTGGTTCAGTCGATCCAGCCTTCTGTTTGTGTTCTTAATGTCATGTCACTCCTCTGTCTGTCTGTCTGTAGATATGACGACCTGATGAGAAACCTACCCCTGCCAGAATACTCAGACCCTGAGGGGAACCTCAACCTGGCCTCCCATCTACCCAACTTCTTCGTCCGCCCAGACCTGGGTCCCCGTCTATGCTGTGCTTATGGTAGGAGACCTGGAGATGACAGGAAATACCCGGAACACATCTCAGTATGAACATCCAGTAAATCTGGGTTTCAGTTCTTAACACCAAAGCAGACATGGGTTTTTCACACTTGATATTAAAGCTAATAGTCTGGAAGTCTGGTTTAGTCAGAGAATTTCAGTTTCTACTAATTTAGCTTCAGTGATATTTGGATCCATTGAAGCAACATATTTGAACTTTTATGTTCCTCATTCACCTTCCCCGAAGAGACAAACAGAAGCATTAAGCCAGCCCACTACTGGCTTCAATACCTACTACTGAAGTGTAGCCAGAATATGTAGGAGATCCACACTCTGAATGTATAATGTGTAGAAACTGAGGATGTCTCCAGGGTAAATGACTCTCCAAAATCCTGTGCTGCTGTTGCACTTTCACCTTAGCGTGGTCTGTTGTGGATGTCCTCTGTAGGATTTAACCTTAGCGTGGTCTGTTGTGGATGTCCTCTGTAGGATTTAACCTTAGCGTGGTCTGTTGTGGATGTCCTCTGTAGGATTTAACCTTAGCGTGGTCTGTTGTGGATGTCCTCTGTAGGATTTAACCTTAGCGTGGTCTGTTGTGGATGTCCTCTGTAGGAGTGGTTGCCTCCCAGGAGCAGGACTTTGGGACGGCTAACCTGCACATGGAGGTGTCAGACATCGTCTCGGTCCTGGTCTACGTGGGCGTTGCCAAGGGGAATGGAGTCCTGTCCAAGACCGGTAAGACACCGAAAGAAAGTGTGTGTGTGTTAAATGCTACGATCAGAACAGACTTCCTATTTCCCAGGGTCCTCTGAGCCCAGAGCTTAAAGAAACATACTCTGCAGACAGACACAGTACTGACTGACTGGAAGTGTTCCTGATAGGAATACAACCGTGTGGAAACAGGAGACACACCGACTCACTCTGCCTCTCTCTTTCTGCCTCTCTCTTTCTGCCTCTCTCTTTCTGCCTCTCTCTTTCTGCCTCTCTCTCTCTGCCTCTCTCTCTCTGCCTCTCTCTCTCTGCCTCTCTCTCTCTCTGCCTCTCTCTCTCTGCCTCTCTCTCTCTCTGCCTCTCTCTCTCTGCCTCTCTCTCTCT
>JACXGJ010015038.1:0-14007 GCA_016801105.1 Esox niger
TGTGTGTGTGTGTGTGTGTGTGTGTGTGTGTGTGTGTGTGTGTGTGTGTGTGTGTGTGTGTGAACATCTGTTTGACCAGTTTAACATCCCCAGCTCGTAGGACGGAGCAACATCGAAATATAACGAGAAATGAAGTGGCGCCTCCAGGATCGCAAAGGACTTCATCTCAATGAACCCCTGGCATGACATCCCATACATTCCTGTTTGATTTCTCTATCCAGAGACACTTTGATGTAACGACTTCAGGCAGCCCTGCAGCGTCAGTCTGCGCATGGCTTTGTGCTCCGGGCTGCCCAATGATGCGCATGGACTTCCCCAGACTGCATACGCCAGGGCCGCTCTGTTGGCCCCACACCCTCATGACAGAGCCATAGGAATATGAACAATTCTCAACAATATTAGCACACTTCAGAGGCTCACAGTCGAAACTAAATTTACACAGCATTTATGGTGGAAGGACTTCAACTGGTAGTAAATTGCTTTTATCACTACTACGAATTTTATTGTTCAATTAACCCTCTGTCTTGCTTATTGTTTGCAGGTTGGGTAATCGACAATGTTTGGTCGGAACCTTAATTGTCTCGTATGTGTTTCCATCCTGTGTGGTTCCTGTGAGCCTGTTTGCATGTGTGCACTGCTAATTAGTTGATCCTGCGTGCTCTGCGTAACTCGTTCCCATGTGTGTGGGATGGAGGTGAGCAGCCGTGGCCCTGTCGGCTCACGCATGTCTGCCCTCGGTTCACGTCTGCCGGAGCAATGTAACTGTCAGGATTCCCCAGACACTCCCCCGACCCTCCCCCAAAACCCTGCAGCCAAACCATTTGCACCATCTGCCCTACTGCAGAGACCCCGTGCATTTACCACCCTGCCCCCCTCCCCCTGCTTGTCTATAACCCCCCCACCACATCCCTCCACAGTTTGGCATGCCCCGTGGGCATGTTCGCAGCGAATGCTCTTATTTAGCCGTGTAATTAATTAGACAACCATGCTTGGCATCAGGGCCAAGGGGTGGGGGTCTGGAAGTCTGTTAGGGTGGGGGGTTGATGCTGAAGGTTTGAAGTGTAGAGATGCCGTGTTTGGAGGTCAAGTTACTGTGGTTCATCTTCTGATTGGAGGATATGTTTTGTCTAGTTCAAATCGTAGTCTTAATTTCCCCTAGAACATACCTTATCTTCCTTGCATTCACTTGACCCAGGACATGGCTCAAACTGATACAGCACATTTCAAAACTGATAAAAAAAACGGAAATTAGGGAATGATTATCCAATCAAAATAAACATTAAACAACACTACATTCTCTTTAGAAAACAATTGTTGATGTCCCGAAGCCAAGAGTTTCAACAGACATCTAACGATAGGTTCTTTAATACCTTTGCTAGAAGTTCTTTATTTTGCACAGCAAAATTCTGCTGAATGACCAATTGTCAGAACTACCCAATCACATCAGAAGAGAGGTGAATAAAGCTGGCTGGATAAAGAGAAGCTAATTGGGTCAGTTCCCAGTTGTGTTGGAATATTCATGGGAAGTCACCTGTGTGCAATCCATGTCTCATGCGTGTTCCTGCATTGGCCCACTATATTCAGAGAAGCATTCAGTTCTGCAGATCAGACCCCCACAACACCTTGTGGTCAAAGGAGGCCAATGGTGAACACTGCCCAGGGCATTGTCCACTCTTTGGTGATTTGGTGCCACCGATTATGGCTGAGACCCCTGTCAAGGTGGATGATCTTTAGACATTCATCAAGGAATGAGGCTTATATTTCCTTCAACAGCTATCCATAAAGAACACATTGAGTTAGGTTGATGACAGTAGCATATGAGAGGATTTAAAAAAAGTATTTACTCATTACTTATTAGGATTTAGCTGAGAACAAGCAAAGAACATGTGATAACATGACATTTTCCCTCAAATCTATCTTTGTCAGACAAATTTTTATGTGGCAAGAACTGTAGTCATAGCAACAGTAGGACCGCATAAAGTCTGCGTGTGTGTGTGTGTGTGTGTGTGTGTGTGTGCGCACGTGTGTGTTTGTGTGTGTGTGTGTGCGAGTAAATCTTTTCCCTCAACATGTCTTTTGTCATTCAACCTTAAGAATCTATTACACAGCCTATATTCTATTTACAATTAAATAAATAGTGTTTGGTAGACTGAAATTAGTTTCATAACACTTACTGAAGCCATTTCAGATATACAGTACTAACCCTGCCTATAACTGTTGCTTATTCACACCTTTAATGACCGTTTCATGACCGTCCACAGATGAAGAAAAAACAAAATACAGAGACAGATTCGCATTATCAGGCAACATTCATAGCAGTACCCACTGTTACTACGCAACATAGTGACAAATCATTGTGTTGTTACCCCTTGTGTCTTTCTCTCGCCATTCACCCCTATTTAGCATTCACTTTGATCTTTTTCCAGGCTGATATAGTTTTCACCTCCATAGCGCCACGCTTCCCTCACAACCTCTCCCTGAAGCCAAGCAGGCCCAGAATAACAATCAGGTCCTCTCTACTCTCCAAACTCTGCATTTATCCTTCCAGAGTAGAGATTGAGAGGCCTGATATGAAGAGTGCTGAGTAAAGTGACTTTGATACTTTGATACCCAGTGAAAGACATACATTTCCCGTTAGCCCACCATAGCCACTCAGGTGTAACCTGCTAAAGCCCAGCCTGCTGTTGTGTGTGTGTGCGTGTGTGTGTGTGTATGCGTGCGTGCGTGTGTGCGTGTGTCCACTCTGACTAGCTGTTGGATCGTGGCTTCGAATGGCAAAGCAAAACACCCTTTTATCAGATCATCCAGATAAAATGGCGCTTAATCACAGAGAGAGCCATTCTCTTTCTTTTTCTATCTGCTGACTATAATGCAGACTCGGTAGAGGGGGGGCTACAGGGCACAGCTTTTAGTGAGAAAGAGACTCAGAAGTATCCGAAAGTATTGGCTTTGATAGACTTTACTAGGAGGGTATGGAGGAATCACTCCCAAGGACAAATGGAGAAGGCTGCCACGGTTCGGGTTCTGAGAGAAACACCTGTTGTTCACTGACTGGAACTAAATCGACTGCAGGCTCTTCGTCAAAGGGCTGGTTGAATCTCACAGGGAGGAATGGATCTGGGCTTCTCTCACAATATTGCCTACCTGTTTCATGGTACTGCAAGGGGATATAAGTCCTATCCATATCAACTGATTTAGGTACAGATTTAGATGTTGCATGTGCATTTCCATCCCTTTTAATGTAATACCAAAGGAATAGTGAAATAAATGGAGTGGAATGTAAAAAAAGCCAATCCACCCAATATAGGCCTAATAGAAAGCATTATAATAAGGTGATTCAGAGTGTTCCTCTCACAGAAAGGCAAACAAAGACCACACCATTTAATATGTATTTGATTAGAATTCAGACTTGCATTAATTGGAAGAGCTGTGTTCACTTATCAATAGGATCAAGATCCATCAACTCGAAGACACACCTAATTTTCATTGAATACTTTAATATTCATTTTAATAATATTTGTTATATTCACATGCATACAGAACACTAGGCTAATTGTAAAATAATTATTTCTTCCTACTTTACAATGCTACCATTTAGAAAATAAACGTGTGGTAATAGAAAGTTGCTACTTGCTACCATTACATTCTTGATATCTTTGACTCAAGAGCAGTGGTTTCTGTTCTCTGCTGAAAACATGAGCAACTTCGCCACCTTGTGTTATAAAAGTACATAACAGCTCAATAAAATGTCGCACAGGCATTTAGGTATCCTTGTTGTAAACAGTATGGGTCCTAATTTTGAAGCGTATCTTCTTGGGAACTGTAGTAAACCTGGTAGAAACCGGTTAAATAACCATTCTTAAATGGGCAGTATGTGACATTTGTACTGTATTACTTGCACCAAAATAAGTAAAAATTATAAATTAACATCTGCAGTTAATGTTTTAAATTAATATTTCAAATATATTTTTTCTACTAAATGAATCATAAAGACTGATACTTCCCTCTGATACTTTCTTGGCAGTCATTTTACAATGTAATCTTCTTATACTTGCTTTAGATACTTGCAGTACTATCTTTCCAACCTTAAACCAAACTGGACTAGTTAGTACTATACCGGTCTCGTTTAGTGAGGGAAGACGAGGAAGAGACAAGTTGTATTACTGTTTAGAAGCAGGTCACTACACAGTGCCCATTTCAAGTCTACTTTCTAACGCGCATTGAAAACTACAATTCCCAGATTGAAAATTCTCCACTCGGTTGGGAGTCATAGTTCGACGACATGCAACATGGCGGCTTGAAGAACGAACATTGTTCGCAATCTTCTTGTTTATAAATGATTAAGGTTTGTGGTTTAGGTTTTATGAATGCATTTTTCATCCTTACGCTGTAAAACATCGCATTTCCATTGATTAAATGTGATATATTATATTTTATCCACGAAACGTGGTATATCTCAGTTATCAGTTTTGTAAATAAAATATCTTAAGTTAGCATGTGATGTAACTTGGGACTTTGTATACCTTAATACACTGAAACAATTTGATCATGGACTGCTCCTCCTGCCCTCATAGATGGCTGGTGATACAACTGACAAGAAAGATGCAGCAGAAACCTCAGGAGTCAAAGACCGGGAGCGAAAACGCAGTCGCTCACGAGAACGTGAGCGCAAAGGCTCCCCATCCAAGGACAGGAAACCACGCCAACGCTCTCGTGAACGCAACAGATCAAAATCTGCCGAAAGGTTTGTTTGACACACACCTGTCAGTAGGTGCATGCACACACCTGTCAGTAGGTGCATGCACAGCATCCGCTGTCAGGCTGTCTTCACACTGTATGCCAAGGGTGTCCATTGAGTATAGAAAGTGTTTCATACGTTGATAAAATCTCTACATATCTGACCTTTCTTTTCTCTCCAGAGATCGCCGTCTGAAGGACAAGGATAGAGAGAAGGAGCGTGACAAGGACAGAGAAAGGGGTCGCAAGGACAGAGAACGAGACAAGGACAGTCACCGCAGAGACAAAGATCGCAGCAAGAAATCCAGGTGTGCTGGCTTATGTCTGGTTGAGTGGACACTATGTCTCTTTAAAATATTCTGAATGTTATTGCAGTCTTCTTCAAAACCTTCAACTTCAGTGGTGTCTTCTTCCAGAAGTGTGTCCCCGAAGTCCAAGGACAGGATAAAGAGGGAGAAGGATTTGAAAAAAGAGGAGGATGAGGAAGATGACAAAAAGAAGAAAACCAAGGTAAGAAACTCCTTTGGCCCAGCTAACTGCCACAGAATGGTACATCCTGCGTTTTGATGGTGTTTATTAGGTATTATTCTCTTTCTCTGTCAGGTCCAGCCACTCTCTCTGGAGGAACTTCTTGCCAAGAAAAAAGCAGAGGAGGAAGCTGAAGCAAAGGTGAGACCAGGTTGCAGGAAGACCAAGACGCAGTGCTACAAAGAGACATTTTTGACTGTTGATTCTATTGTATTCACTGTTTTAAACCTTTCTCCATTCTCTGTCCCTCTCAGCCCAAGTTTCTGTCCAAGGCTGAGCGTGAGGCAGAGGCCCTGAGGCGCAGGGAGCTGGAGATGGAGGACAGAAAGAAAGCCATTGATGAAGAGAGGAAGAAGAGGAGGGTTTTCCAGGATATCGGGAGGAAGATGATGGGTAAGTAAGGGGAGGAAATTACGGGAGACACAAGATGTTGGAGTTACTCTGTTCAGAAAAGCTGAACATACTTAATGTTGCGGATAGAATGTGTTGAGCTGACGCGATTCCCTATTCTACAGGCGAAGTGTGGCTGTTTGGTTTATCCGTCTGTCCAAGCATGTCATTCTTGTTACATTTGCACACGTGTATGGTGGGAAGTACCTTGTGGGAACTGCTTGACCTGTGAAGCCACTGCTGGCTCACAATTCATGCATATCTGTTGCAGAGGACCCTCAAGAGAGGGAGCGCCGGGAGCGTCGGGAGCGGATGGAGCGGGAGAACAACGGTGACCAGGAGGACGACGGAAGACAAAAGATCAGAGAGGAGAAGGATAAAGGCAAAGAGCTCCAGGCCATCAAGGTCAGTCTTCAGATTGTGTTCTTATATGGACCTCATTGGTATCCCAGACCATCCTAAAATTCTTCACTCTACACTGATTAGGTCTGTGTTTGAGTTTGTAAGGGGTACCGTGCCACCTCACAGCTGTCCGTCTCTGTCCAATCAGGAGCGTTACCTGGGAGGGACTAAGAAGCGCAGGCGGACACGCCACCTGAACGACAGGAAGTTTGTCTTTGAGTGGGATGCCTCTGAAGACACGTCTACTGACTACAACCCCCTGTGAGTCTGCATGTGAACGCCATGGCGATGCATTTGGAGTTTCACACACAGTATTGCATGTTTATACGCACCAGATGGAGTGGGGCCTGGGGATATCTTTTAACCCCTTGTGTCCTTCTTAAATACTTGGATGTCCTGACTTTTGTCCTTACATCTAAAATCCTTTTCTGCCTCTTTCTTGCAGGTACAAAGAGAAGCACCAGGTCCAGCTTTATGGCCGGGGTTTCATCGCTGGCATTGACCTAAAGCAACAGAAGAGAGACCAGTCCCATTTCTACGGCGACCTGATGGAGACCAGACGCACAATGGAGGAGAAAGAGCAAGAAGAGTGAGACACACACACACAACCACACATGAAACCACCTTGAGCTCAGATAAAAATACATGCCTTCGACATAAACTTATGCCTATCTCTAACCTATGTGTGCGCGCTCTGTTCACCTCCTTTCCCTCTCTCCCACCTTCCTCCTCTGCCCACCTGCTCCTCAGGGTGCGTCTGAAGAAGGTGCGTAAGAAGGAGGCCAAACAGCGCTGGGATGACCGACACTGGTCTCAGAAGAAGCTAGATGAGATGGCTGACAGGGACTGGCGCATCTTCAGGGAAGACTACAGCATCACCACCAAGGGCGGCAAGATCCCTAACCCCATCAGGAACTGGAAGGAGTATGACCTGCCCCCCCATATCGTGGAGGTCATCGACAACTGCGGCTACAAGGTCAGCCTTGCCCCCCTCAGGCATACAGGCATGTGCCGCTTTAGTGCCGGCGGCATTCAGTAACATGTTGTCTTCTTGGCCACCTACACAGGACCCGACCCCAATCCAGAGACAAGCCATCCCCATTGGCCTGCAGAACCGTGACATTATCGGCGTGGCTGAGACCGGTAGCGGCAAAACAGCAGCGTTCCTCATCCCACTGCTGGTCTGGATCACCACGCTGCCCAAGGATGACAGGTGAGATCTCTTTAGCAGTCTGGTGGCGGGGCGGTCACCCACACACGCTTCCCCTATCTCACCACCTCCTACGCCATTCGTCATAGGATCGAGGACTCGGACCAGGGTCCATATGCGGTGATCCTGGCCCCGACTCGTGAGCTGGCCCAGCAGATCGAGGAGGAGACGCTGAAGTTTGGGAAACCTCTGGGCATCCGCACCGTGGCTGTCATCGGAGGTATCTCCAGGGAGGATCAGGGCTTCCGCCTCCGGATGGGCTGTGAGGTCAGACAATGGACACCACCAACACGCACGCTGCATTAGTGCCCATATGAAGAAACGTGTGATGTCTGAGTGACTGGGATTTAAAGCGTGTTTGTGTTCCAGATAGTGATAGCCACCCCGGGTCGTCTGATTGACGTGTTGGAGAACCGGTACCTGGTCCTGGGCCGTTGTACCTACGTGGTACTGGACGAGGCTGACCGCATGATAGACATGGGCTTCGAGCCTGACGTCCAGAAGATCCTAGAATACATCCCTGTGACCAATCAGAAGCCAGACACAGATGAAGCAGAGGACCCAGAGAAAATGAAGATGAACTTTGAAATGGGAAAACACAAGTACAGACAGGTAAGATTTCAGTCCTGTAGAATGACAGGGAGAGTCAAAACCCATCACCAGGTGCTTTGAATCCCGAATGCTGACAGATTTATAGCTCATATTCCACAAGTTTGATGCCAGGGACTTTTTCCTACTTTATGTTGGTGATTTGAAGGCATCTCAAGGATTTGTGGTATATTGCCCATATGACTAAGCACTGTGTCCAGGTACTCCACAATGGGTTGTGCCTTAGAACAGTATACCTCAACCCCCGCTTGCCTTATTTACAGGTGGAAAAACACTTAGATATCCTGCTCCAGTAGAAGTTCCTTTACTTTTGTGAACTTTTATTCAAAGACGAAGTAAAACTACTTTTGTAGAAGACTACTCGAGTGAAAGTAAAAAGTAGATCATTTCAAAAGTTATTTTGTTAATGATTTCACTAAGATTATCTCTGCAAAACGTCATGCATTAGGACCATTTTGGTATGATTTTGGTATGATTTTGGGAAATGTGGTCAGTGTCTCTCACATAGGATCACCTACTCACTAAACAGCAACTGGCCATCTCTTATTGCTTAAATAAACATACAAAGAAAATTACAGCTGATGCTACAGAATGATACCAATACAATGACAAACAATTTACCGGAGATACTTTGTCTCTCAGACGGTCATGTTCACCGCGACCATGCCGGCAGCAGTGGAGAGGTTGGCCCGTACCTACCTGCGACGCCCGGCCGTGGTGTACATCGGTTCTGCTGGAAAACCCCACGAAAGAGTGGAACAGAAGGTCATCCTCATGGGGGAGGGAGAGAAGAGGTAACATACTCTGACACCAAACGCACTACACAGACCATGCCTGTTCCTGACTATGTAGCTAATGCTGAGCCGTCCCTTGCTTTCTTAACGTTCAGGAAGAGATTGCTGGAGGTTTTGGCCCGCGGATTCGAGCCGCCAATCATCATCTTTGTCAACCAAAAGAAGGGTTGCGACGTGCTGGCCAAGTCTCTGGAGAAGATGGGGGTAAGGCCCCAGGCTATTTATTCCTGTCACATGTTTATATCCTGGCTTTAATTCCTCCTGATAACTGAACTGTGCTCGAGTGGGTTCACCAGGTATAATTTTAACCACTGGAACAATCCCACGAGTCCAGACTGCATTAAATTGGCTGTTCTTTGTCTGTCTCTCCCTCTCAGTACAATGCTTGCACGTTGCACGGTGGCAAGGGCCAGGAGCAGAGAGAGTTCGCTCTGTCCAACCTGAAGGCCGGAGCCAAAGACATCCTGGTGGCCACCGATGTGGCTGGGAGAGGTATCGACATCCACGATGTGTCCATGGTGCTCAACTACGACATGGCCAAGAACATCGAAGGTAAGCTTGCCCCTTTGAACTTTGACCCTGGGGTCACCCGCCTACCTGTTTGGCACCTCTACCATCACGGCGACTCTGCACAGTCGCCCATGTTTGCGGTCCTCTCCCCCGTTCACACTCTGACCCTTCCCCTCCCTGGCAGACTACATCCATCGTATTGGTCGTACGGGGCGCGCCGGGAAGAGCGGCGTGGCGCTGACCTTCCTCACCAAGGAGGATTCGGCTGTGTTCTACGACCTGAAGCAAGCCTTCCTGGAGAGCCCCGTGTCCACCTGCCCCCCCGAACTGTCCAACCACCCCGACGCCCAGCACAAGCCTGGGACCATCCTCACCAAGAAGCGACGCGAGGAGACCATCTTTGCTTAATGTTCCCCATCGCCTCATGTGGAGGGCTCGCGTGGACCGGCCAGGGAGCGGAGTGGTTGCTGATGTTAGAGTGCTTTTACACACCCAATCTTTTTCTCATTCTCCCTCGCAAACACACACACACACACACACACACACACACACTTGTTTTTTTTATCATGTCTTCTATTATATCACTAACTCATGTTATTCCAGTCATCAGGACTGCTTTACTATTCTCATCCTCTCTTTCTCTGTCTGCCTCCTGGTTGACTCTCACCTGGTTGACTCTTCCTCGCGCCTCCTCATTTCCTTTGTCTTCTCCTACTGTCTCAAACCTTCTCAGTTCATGTTTTCACTTTACATCTTTTCTCGTACCTCCTCAGTTCCTGTATTCATTACTCCTGTCTCATACCTCAGTTCTTATGTCTTTGCTGTATAGTTTGGCTTTTATATAAAATCTTTGGATGTATGGAGGGGAATGTACCTACAGAAAGTCGCTACATGTTTCATTGAACCCCTGTAACCACTCCGGTTCCTAACCCCAAGCAGAACATGAAGTCATGTTTTTTTAAACAAATGTTTTGAGTTAAAAGCTGAATCTGCATTGAATTAAATTAAATTTGCATTACCACCAAAGTTACTTTATAAACAAATATTGCTACATTAAAACCCTTTCATTTCATCAACAAAAAATTCAGTAACAACATAGCTTTTACTCCCTTAGCAGATTTCAGCTTTAACTGTGTTGTGAGAGTATGCAAATGGTGTAGAGACCAATACAATGAATATCATTTTCTCGCAGAGGCACCCGATAGATGTGATGTTACTTCAGTCAGTTGGTTATAATGATGAATATACTGTAATGTTTGCTACCGTTCAATAAATAAAACAAATATGTACAACTTTGATAATGTACTTCAAATTCAATTGGGACTCACAAAGAATACAGTATTTAAAAAAAACTGCCAAATATAACAGTATAGTATATTGTTACCTTTTGTGAAAAACAATACTAAGTTAATCAGCATAGAAAATGTATGTTTAACTTGTGAAACATCATTTCTGCTTGATTGTCCACAAGTATTTGATCTCAATCAGCTTCTATTGCACACGCACAGAAGCCACAGACATTTTGATGTGAATGGAGTAAACAAACCAAAACATTGGATCCAGTGTGTATGAAACAACCAAAGAACTATATCAGATCCATTGTATCAACTATCTGGAATCTAATAACAGGAAGTCAATTTGAGGTTGAACAAAGCACAAGAGAACAGACACATTAAAAGTACATAAAATGTCATTTTTATTTCACTTATTGTTTCACGTAGCATTTTTAAATATATCCTTAAATAGAAAGCATTCTATACAGCATTAGGCAGGACAGTTCTTTTTTTTTCTCAGAAGTTGAGTGTGTTGTTCACACCAGCACGCTGTGATAAAGTCCAGTTTATAGTGAATATATATATTTAGTGCAGTATTGCATTACAAAGCAACCATCAAAAAAGAAATTAGTGCAATTTATTTCTACTTACACAGAAAGAAGTCCAGATGGGCTAAGGCGTTTTGAGTCTTTCACTGTCAGGCTTTGTATTGCATAAAGAAATATCATCTTTTACCCTTGTAAAAATTGTGCTTCATCAATTGATAATCTCATTCTGTTTGTAACAATCATCCTTGACTACATTGGTCCTCTTTCAAAATGACATACTGCCAAAGTATGGTGAAAATTGTTTGTAAGTGAACGAAAACATGCAAGGCTGCATCTAGCAAGTCACTAAATTGACTTAATCTCTGATAGTTGGTGGTCAAGGTGCATTGGGAATTAATATATTTAGATCCAATCCTGGTTGGGCAATAGAAACCATTTGATTCTAAAGTAAAACGTGAGATACCGTGGATATAAAAAGTCTACACCAATCCTGTTAAAAAGCCAGGTGTTGTGATTCAAAAATATGAGACAAAGATAAATCATGTAAGAACTTTTTACACTTTTAATGTGACCTATAAACGTGTACAATTCAATTGAAAAACAAACTTTAATCTTTGAGGGAAAAAATGAAATAAAAACATGGTTGCCTAAGTGTGCACACCATTAACCTAATACTTTGTTGAAGCACATTTTTATTGTATTTAAGCACTCTTTTTGTGTAGGAGTTTATTAGCATGGAATATCTTGATGTGGCAATAGTTGCCCACTCTCCTTTGCAAAAGTGCTCCAAATCTGTCAGATTGCGAGGACATCTCCTGTGAACAGCCCTCTTCAGATCACCACACAAATGTTAAATTGGATTCAGGTCTGAGCTCTGGCTTGGCCATTCCAAAATGTGTGTATTCCTCTGGTGAAGCCATGCTTTTGTGGATTTGGATGTGTACTTTGGGTTGTTGTCATGCTGAAAGGTGGACTTCCTCTTCATCTTCAGCGGACACCTGAAGGTTTTGTGCCAAAATTGCCTTTGGAACTGTTTTGGAATAATTCCCTTCACCCTGACTAAGACCTCCAGCTGAAGAAAAACAGCCCAAAAGCATGATGCTGCCACCACCATTCTTCACTGTGGTTATGGTGTTCTTTGGGTGATATGCAGTGTTGTTTTTGCACCAAACATAACTTTTGAAATTATGGCCAAAAAGTTCAACCTTGGTTTCATCAAACCGTAACACATTTTCCCATGTGCTTTTGGGAGACTTGAAGTTTATTTTTGCAAACTTCAGCCAGACTTGGATGTTTTTCTTTGTAAGTAAAAGCTTCCGTCTTGCCACCCTACCCCATTGCCCATTCATATGAAGAATACAGGAGATTGTTGTACACAGCCAGTACTTGCCAGAAATTCCTGTAGTCCCTTTCAAGTTACTGTAGGCCTCTTGGAAGCCTCCCTGACCAGTTTTCTTCTAATCTTTTCATCAATGTTGGAGGGACATTCAGTTCTTGGTAATGTCTCTGTTGTGCCATATTTTCTCCTCTTGATGATGACCGTCTTCCCTGTGTTCCATGGTATATATAATGCTTTGGAAATTATTTTGTATCCTTCTCCTGACTGTTATCTTTCAGCAATGAGACCTCTCCGATGATTTTTAAGCTATCTGCAGACCATGGCATTTGTTCTGAGATGCTAAGAAACTAAGAAAATGTCAGGAAAATCCTACTAGAACAGCTGAAATATATTGGTGATAAATCAGTCACTTTAAATGATAGCAGGTGTGTAATGACTTCTATTTAACATGAGTTTGAATGTGATTGGTTAATTGTGAACACAGTCAAATCCCCAGTTATAGGAGGGTGTTCACACTTATGCAACCAGGTTATTGTAATTTTTGTAGTTTTTATTTTTCATTTTCCCCCCTCAAAGATTTCAGTTTGTTTTTCAATTGAATTGTTCACATTTAAGGTCACATTAAAAATTGACATTATTTATCGTTAAAATCACAAAAACCTGGCATTTTTACAGGGGTGTGTAGACTTTTTGTTTGCCTTTCTGTTGAGAAAGCATTCTGGGCCAGGAAAATACTGAAGATTTGTATTAAAAAATATAATCTAATATATTTAATCAGTCAAGGTTGTTCTCAGGTTACATAGAATATTTGATATTTATTCAGCTTTTTAAGTTGTTAATAGTGGTGGTTGATTTGTAATTCAAAGGAGTTACTCAGTGCTATTAACAGAAAATTGTCCTAACATCAAGAATATAACTAAAAATTACAAGGAGAAATAGAATCAGTCATCAATAATTAACTTGAACTGCAAAAAAAGAAACAATCGGGTCTCATGCAACACTTGCATAGAATTTTTTTTCTGGTATTTTTTCCATCATGCTGAGATATTTCAAAAAGTACAGAACACTAGATAAAATGAGCTATTAATATGTGGAAGTAGTAAAGCCCATAGTCTCCACCCTGGTCTTCAGTGAACCCTGTTCATGCAGGTCTTTATTCCCCAATATGCCCAACTGATCGCTTGGTAAAAAATCACATGAGACAGTGTCACAGTTGCTACAGCTTGTGAGTCCATTCGAAGAAGACCACACTACAAGTTCTTCACCAAATTAGCCAATGGAGAAAAGTGAGTCGAGCATCAGTTGAGCATGATTAATAAAGGTTGGATCAAAAACCTGCCTGTGCTACAGGAAGACTTGAGGATCTGCCTCGTAAACCGCTGACAGTAAAACTATATATTGATGGTAAACAAAGTGCTGGAGCTGAAATGAGTCTGTGACAAACGTGTACAGTTCTAAACAGAGAATATAGATACTTGGTATGAGTTGCTGTCCTCCTTGTCGAGGAGGAGTTGGTAGACTAGTATGATGTGAGCGTGCTAGTGAAATTGTGGATGCTACAATCAAAAATGTGCTACAATCAACAGGAGGACCATCTGTGGAAAGAGTGAGATCCCCCTGCCACGAAGGAGAGGCTGGAGGTGTAAAGAGTGAGATCCCCCTGCCA
>JACXGJ010015039.1:0-14007 GCA_016801105.1 Esox niger
AGGGATGATGGAGAGGTTAAATTCACCAGGGATGATGGAGAGTTATATTCACCAGGGATGATGGAGAGGTTATATTCACCAGGGATGATGGAGAGGTTATATTCACCAGGGATGATGGAGAGGTTATATTCACCAGGGATGATGGAGAGGTTCAATTCACCAGGGATGATGGAGAGTTATATTCACCAGGGATGATGGAGAGGTTATATTCACCAGGGATGATGGAGAGGTTATATTCACCAGGGATGATGGAGAGGTTATATTCACCAGGGATGATGGAGAGGCGGGAGACACCTGGTTGGGGTGGAACACAAGACAAAACAGGTGGGTGGAGTCAAGGAATGACAGAGGCAGAGAAGGGTCACAAAGACATCTCTCTCTCCTCCATGTCCTCTTCCCACTCTCCAGTGTCTCTTTATCTATCTTTTTTCTGGGCCTCATCTGGACTACAGGATTGGTGACTGTTGGGTCAGAGGTGTATGTGTCTCTGATATACTGACGTCAGCACAACTCTAACTGGGTTCTTTTGTGTTGATTTGGATCAGATTGGGGATTTATAAAGAGAGTTCTCTTTCACCACTCCAGAAGCTTGTTCCCTCTCTCTCCCTCCCTCATTCTCCCCAAGTCTCTCTCTCTCTCTCTCTCTCTCTCACACGCCACTCTCTCTCCCACATCAGAACAACAGACAAACCGGATGAGAAGCTAGGGTGACAGGTTTGGGCAGGTGGATTACCAGAAGTGGATGAGACACATCGGAAAGTTTCCAACAGATTACTATCACACAGCCGGCGTCCACAATGGTCCTCTACAAAATGCCTACCCTATGGGACCTATCAAACTGGGTAGGGAATAGGGTGCCATTCTGCACAGCCGCTGATTAAACCTTTCTTCTGCTCAAGCTCTTTCTCACAGACCTTTCAACTGGAGCTGATAGGCCGCTGGAATCCATGGAGACAACGAGGGCTGTGATTGTCAAATTAATAATTTGAACGCAAAACAGGAAAAGAGATCACATTTTCTGTTTATACATGTGGCTGACAGAAGCTATTCGGCTTTCTTTAAAGCTATATTTGGTCATTCTGGTAATACCGTGTGAAAGGTAACGTCTAGACGCACCTCAGAACATACAATAAAGGTTACCGGTGGTGATGAACGTACGTTCTGCAATCAAGCGGGTACGCCGATGTTCCGGGTCATGTCCCTTGTTACAGGATACCACTGGACAAAACAGGAAACACATTGAAGACAAGAAAATCCCCGCTTCACTTCTCGTTTCTCATTGTTCGGTCGGGTAATCCTTTCAGACACTGCTTCAAATATATGTAATGGACTGATCATTGAGTGGTGTGTGTGTGTGTGTGTGTGTGTGTGAGCCTTTGTGTATGGTTTGTAAGCTATTCTCCAAGGGGCTCCAGGAGTGTTGGTCTGGTCTGGTTTAGTGTGGAGGCACCAGGAGACCAGGGATCACAGGGTGAAGAGTCAAAGGGAGGACAGCTTGAAAGATGGATCTGAGGTGACGCTGGGGTCAACGCTGCCCTGGATGGGAGGGCCGTTTCCTTACTGATCTCTATCTCAGTCTATTAACACAATACACCACCTGGCAGCCCCACACCACACAAACACACGCTTCCACTTCGATAATCAGAATTATGTAGAGAAAATAGCACACAACCCGCACTCAGTGAAAGGACACACCAAAAGCACGTACACACACGCACACACACACACACACACACACACACACACCCGCTCCCTCTACACGAATATGCCTTCTCCATGTATTCCATCTGAGAACTATCTCTCTCACACCTTACAACAAAACCCATTCATTCAAAGACATGAAGAAACATTAATCAAAAGAACTTAGGACATGAAACTTTGAATAGTAACTCTTTGTCCCATTGATTGCATTTTCCCTTTTATTCCGCAGTTTTAATCAGGAGAGCCTTTTCAATAGAGAATTCAATTACCCCACACTCCAGGACACACAATGCTCTGGACCTCATTCTGCCTGGGCCATTGTTGGTTTAAGCATCAGCGTCTCTAATAGGAAATATTGATTCAAATGTCCTTCCTCCTCTCTCTCTCTTTTTTCTCTCTCCCTCACTCCATCCCTTTCCTTCCCTGACCAAGCGCCAAAAACCTTTTTTTCTTCTAATGTTGCCTTTCAAAATAACCAGATTGGATTTGAATCAAAAGTGCATGGGCGTTTATTTTGGTTGGCTTATTTCCCCTCAGACAAGTAGAGCCTCTCTGTAGTTAATTGCTTGGATTATCATCCTGGAAAAGCAATTAGTATGAAATGATCTCTTCAATTCATTACCATTGGGATAGAGAGGGTGTGGAAGCAAAGAGGGATAGCAAACATGCCTTTCTCTGGAGTACTACCACCTCAGACTAAACACAACCAATATCTGTCGTCTGAATTTTAAACCACAGCCGATTCTCTAATTAAATTCAACCTAATGACCCTTCGGATGCTGAAAACAACTCTAGACATTGTAGTTGTGACGCTCAGGAGAGGACTTTATAAATGGACACCTCCTGCAAACGCGAAGATCTCCGTTTCCTCACACGTTTCAGAGTGCTCACCGTAAAATTAGCGGCTGTTGTACTCTACGAGTCCATGCACATTTGGTGGAGTAGGTGACCTTCATGTGAGTTACTGACACGTTTTCTGAAGGTGGGTGTGACATCCCTGCAGTACACTGAGAGAATGAGCAATCCATAGGGATCTGAAAGTCAGACCCAAAAAATGACCATAGTTTGCTGCTCTGTTCCTGGTTTATAAAGGGTTAAGAAAAACTCTGGTGTACAGTAGATGGTGCAATATAACATCGAGCCATTTAGGAGTCCAGCCAGAGAGGGCCAAAGCTAAAAGGAGTATATACATCATGTCCAGACTCCACCGTGTTATACTGTGTCCATTCAAACAGTAGTCTATACTCTAAATAGTGCACTAGGCCCATTGGGCTTGGTTGAACATTAGTGCACTATGTAGGGAATAAGGGCCCAATTGGGACTCCAGCATAGTATCCTACTACAAACGACTGCTGCAGATATCAGTCTATAAATCTCCCCATAGCACACTTAATGAAGGCCTCCGCTCCAGCCACGGAGATTTACATACAAGTTATGACACTTCAGAAACCTCTGAGTCGATGCCGTTATCTCCTTTCATTTCATTTCGGCTGGCTCAGGGGCACACTTTTATCTATGCTAGCGCTACAGGCCAAGTATATCAATATCATATTAGAGTGGAAGACACGCTCGCTCCCAGACCACACCGAAAAACATTTAAATGGATATTTACCTTTGCCTCCATAGGTCAACACCGTGTTTGCATTCATATTTGCATATATCAGTATGATCTAAGAAATATGACCGGTAAATATGTTCAATAACGTCATTTAT
Organism: Esox niger; assembly: GCA_016801105.1. NCBI lineage: Eukaryota > Metazoa > Chordata > Actinopteri > Esociformes > Esocidae > Esox > Esox niger. The sequence continues at coordinate 3,415 of JACXGJ010015039.1, forward strand.
CAAACAACCGTTTTTGATTGCTCTTTGAGTAAATCTGTGAAACTAAAATGAGAAAAAAACGGAATATTGCCATGTCAAAACCAGTTTTTTGAGCAGATGCATTTACTTTCAGTAGGTCCCTTTGGTACAGACTGGTACTCTAATATGTGACTGTGTTAAAACCTTTCAGACTGGTACTCTAATATACTACTGTGTTGAGGCTTTTCAGACTGGTACTCTAATGTATGACTGTGTTAAGGCCTTTCAGACGGATACTCTAATGTATGACTGTGTTAAAAGGCCTTTCAGACTGATACTCTAATGTATGACTGTGTTAAGGCCTTTCTGACTGATACTCTAATGTATGACTGTGTTAAGGCCTTTCAGACTGATACTGTACCTCATGACTGTGTTAAGGCCTTTCAGACTGATACTGTACCTCATGGCTGTGTTAAGGCCTTTCAGACGTATACTGTACCTCATGACTGTGTTGTATCTCAAACTGGTAACCGGTGCAAGAATAAATGTTCTGTCATAACTGTGATATACTGTTCGATATACCACAGTTTTCTGAGAACCACCTTGAAGGATCCAAATATCACGGTTCATGATGAAAAGGTGTGTAATGTGCATTGTGTGTCACAGCGTAAATGCGACCAAAGCAGCACACAAGCCCAGGTCTTAAAGGGGTGAACACAGGTGTCGTGCCTACATACAGTAGACAGCAGCAGGCAACAGTCCTGCCTCTCCATTACAGCACTGAGGTGCCCCACTGTTCATCGAGCTACCTGCCTCCATCGGATGGGAGGAAAGGAGGGATCCGTGATCTCCCATCAGACGCTCAGGGGAGCGAAGCAGCAGCCTCCTGCCTCTGCAGTAAGATTGATGACACTCTCCGGAAGAAACAAAAGATGTGGCTTCTGATAGACTCATCTCGTAATAAACATCACTGATATCATGTCCGCCACTACACGCCGTGGTCCACTAGGAGAACTGTCTGCCTGGTTTGTGGAGGATGGAGGGAGAGAGAGTGGGAGGCAGTGAGATACAAAGAGAGACAGAGCGAGACGGGGAGACAGAGAGACAGAGGGAGACGGGGAGACAGGGAGAGACACAGAGGGAGACGGGGAGACAGAGAGACACAGGGAGACAGAGAGAGACAGAGGGAGACGGGGAGACAGAGAGAGACAAATTGAGACAGAAAGAGACAGAGAGAGACAGAGGGAAAACAGAGGGAGACTAGGAGACAATGAGAGACAGAGGGAGACGGGGACACAGAGAGAGACAGAGAGAGACAGATTGAGACAGAAAGAGACAGAGAGAGACAGGGGGAGACAGAGAGAGACAGATGGAGACTAGGAGACAAAGAGAGACAGAGGGAGACAGGGACACAGAGAGAGACAGAGAGACAGATTGAGACAGAAAGAGACAGAGAGAAGACAGGGGGAGACAGAGTGAGACAGAGGGAAACGGTTAGAGACTAAAGGAGACAGAGGGAGATAGAGGGGGACAGAGACAGAAAGTGGGGGCTGGTAGCTCTAATGACATCCGACCACTGATCTGATCTCACTCAACACATCCAAAGGATCAATAGAAACTATAAATTCATTTCACTCTGCTCTGCACAATTTTTTTAATATTTCTGTCGAACTTAATAATATTATTTTCCTAAATGGCACATCAAAAAACGCAAATAAATATAATTTATATTCCATTATTAACATAACAAAAGTCAACATGCAAATTCCATTTCATTTATAGTCACATATTTATTTAAAATGTTCCATAACTTATTATGGAGCAGCTGACAAATAAATCATAGGTGAAAATGAATGCTGGAGCTGTAAAAAATATATTTAGCATAATTCCCACAGGCAGGGAACCTGGAAATCAAGCAACAATGGAACATATAAGGACACTTTTTTACTGTGAGCTCTGCTACTTTAATAGACTGCCTACTTTTCTGTTTTTTTTTTCTTTTACAATATTCTGTATTTTCACGCAAATCTGTCACAATTCTATCTCCCCCGAGTCTGCCTCAATACTGTATAATGCCTTGTTAAAGCCACCGGGGTGTGAAATAGTGTTTGGAAATAAATGAAACCGACCAGGAAAGTGAGGACAGGGGGAATATTGCCATGTCAAGCTGATAGACAGGCAGTGAAAATGTAACAAGAGCTATCATCTTAAGGAAAACCGGATTAAATAAGAACCCAGGACTGTCGGTGCATCTCCGGCCCTGATATTGACAAGTCGCTGGCGGGGGCTATTCTTCATTGTCTCATCAAGACCAAGCATTATGGGAGATCAATCTCTCCTCTCTCCTCTCTATCCCTGCTTCAGATAGGCCCCTGGTCGCCTGTCGCTGTGGAGTGGCTGGGTGATGCTGCTTTTATTATGCCTGGTGGAGATTCAGTCAAAGTTTTAGACACTGCCCTACTGTGAAGAAACCTGGCTTGTCTCATACGAGGTTTTCTTGGAGGGCCTACAGCAGCATGCGCTATGCCAGGAGGACCTCTGCAACAGTCTCCTGCAATGTCGCTCCACGATCCGCAGTAAGTGTCCGAAACTAGCAAAAGCACATGCACAAAACACACACTCTGATTAGATGCACAGCTTGCATAAATAGTGCATTTTTCTATGTAATCATAATATTGCCACCGGAAAGAGTTGTGAATTGTTAAGGAACAAACATAAGATAACCATTCACCTCTGTGTTGGTTTCTTGTCCCGGTCTGAACCATGAAAACAACCCAGGCCCAGCCACTGTTTGCGCTATCCCTTCAGCCATGCTGACCTAACCATGACAGAGACCTGTTACACAACCCTACCCAAACAAAGGACTCCATTTTTATTTTGGTCTGTGGGAATGAGAGGATGGAAGCAGCTCGGAAAACAGTAATGACCCTATTAAATCATACGGTATATCACGGCTCTAACATTGAGAACTTGTATATCTTTAAGGGTCGTTAATTTTACAAGTCCGCCGTTAACCTGGGGTGAGGTGCAGGAATGAAGGTGGGATGGCAGGCCGATATAAAACCAACGTATGCAGACGATGTGGCCCGAGGGAGGCTGAGACACAGACCGCAGAGAGAGACAGATAGAGAGACAAATTCATTTTGTGAGGGTTGATTGTTCGCTACCTTGGTTTCTTCATTAATTCATTAAGTCTTTGTGATTTGTAATAGAGGAAAACCACTCCATTTTTTGAAGACTTTTACTTAAAGCTCGATTGTATTGGGTGTATTTGTTCCGTTGGTTTGCTTATACAGAGTGGGTAGAAGTTGATGGCGCGTACTGTAGCACCAGCTTGATTTTAATGAGGCGACTACAATGACATCAAGCCGCCCTATGTGAATGTGCTTCAAAAATATAAACAAACCACCCAAACTCGTCTCCACCAGCGAGCTCCCACAACCCAGCTTGTCCCCAGAGCGACTGCCCTGACTCAGTCCCAAACAGCACCATATTCGCTGGCGCACTACATCAGGACAGGGCACGTTGGGCTCATGTCAGAACGAGTGCACTAGAGAGTAAAAAGGGAGACATTTGGGCAGAAACCACTGACTGCACTGCAGACCCTAGTGGTATGAACCTTATAGCCCCATAGGGATTTGCCTGTGGGGCTTTTCCTCTGCCTGTTGATTGCACTTTGGACGATCATTTCCTTGAACCGCTCCAAAATGACACATTTGAGGGGCTTTCTGCTCGTCTCACCAGAGCACTAGAGAGCTAGTTTTCACTCAGGACTCTGTTAAGAACCCCAATTCAAACCATGATCAAAGAGGAACGATCATGCCACTCTCCCCCTCTTCAGGGTTAGAATGTCATCATTAATCTTTGTATCATTCTAGAGGGGGGTGGAAACATCATTTGTCCGTTTTGTTTGGAATGCATTGCCTCTCTAGCCTAGCATATGTAACTAGAATTGACTAAACCCTTACCTGTTCATCTAGCATACGCTATACTAATGTATACTTCACTTCTTGTTCATTCAACATAATTCTAAGGCTATTTTTTTGTACTTTTTTATTTCAAACTATAGCTGTGTTTTTCTAGACCCTTGTTTTTGACATCTGTACATGTCTGCCTTTTAAGGTAAATGTCATCGAGCCGCTTGTAATGAAAGCATTATTTCAAATTTTTTTTGCAAACAACCTTTTCCAAAAAGCAAAGCCTTTAAGCGTTTTGTTTGCTACTATTGAGCATAATAAGATGTAAACCTAGAATTACCCATGTAAGTGAGAAGGCTTATCAACCAGGAACATTTGATTTCTAACGTTCCTACAACTTGGATGGTGCATGGGAAGTATTTCAGAGGTTGGAATTGATAGTGATGGATATCTGATTCAGGTCTTGCTTGCCGCATTCCAACAAGCTATTACCAGAAACGGGTATGAAATGGATGCCCCGAAGTCAGATATTTAAAGTTTGACATATGCCTTAAGACTTTGAAGAAGTTTTTTTTTAATCTAGTAGAAATTGATAGCTTCCACAAATCAGGCTAACGTCATTCATTAAGTATACCTTAGTAAAACCAACATCATAATATACTGTGCATGCTGTATATTGTATTCTGTGCTGTTCAGACGTGATGGTAAATCTTCTGTGTTTTTGCATTTTAATTGCATGTTCAAATTTTGTAATACGTCCTTTTTATCAAAATGTAAAACAAAATGTGCCTGTCCATTCAGAGACTTGTGGAGTCCCTCCCTGCCCAGAATGACTACGCAAGGGAGACGGTTTGTGACCGCAAATAAACATTAGTCTGGACTGAACTGTCCCCTCCCAGTGCCCTGGCCTCCACGTGGTCAGCGACAGGAACGCATCAATCACAGCTGGACTGGGAGAAGGGTGGAGTTTGGCCTGAGGACGGCCTCTTCCCAAGGAACCAGCTGCTTTTAGTGAAGACACACAGACACACAAACACACGCATGATGTAAAGATACACACACGCACACGCACACGCAGCAGTAAACATAAACACCCTGACGCATGAATGCACACAGACTATTACAAACACACATACTTGGTCAGCCTTAATCCCCTTTCAACACCTGATCTCTGATTAACACAGGGCATCCAGACAGAGAGAGAGGAGAGACTGAGGAAAACAATGAAGGCAGATGAGACGGAAGGAGAGGTAAGAGAGAGGGAGAAAAGAGGGAAAGGGAGAAAATACGAGAGATTAGATGGAAGATGAGATAAAAGACATGGATGAACAGAGATAGGGTAGAATAAAAAGATGAATGGAGAAATTGGAAGAGAAAGAACAAGAGGGAAATAAATATGGAAGGAGTGGAGGAAGTCACAATTTCATGTATAGATCTTTGACTGTGGTTTGTCCTACCCGTTTCCAAACAAGTTGAGACACTGTGTAAAATGTAAAAAAAATAGAATGCAAAGATGTCCAAATCATTTAAACAGTATCAGCAATAGAAAATATTACAAAGACAACATATCAAATGTTGTAACTGCAAATTGTACTTGTTCCTTTAAAAATATAAGCCGACTATGAATAGATGCATGCAGCCCATTTAAAAAAAGCTGGGACAGGGGCAGCCAAAGACTGGAAATGTTGTGTAATGCAAAAAAAAAGAACCTGGCGGAACATGGGAGGGATTCACCACTCGAAGAAATATTGAGCAGGCAAATAGTGCAAAAATATAAGGATAACATTTCTCAACAAGAGTTTGGGGATCTCATCATGTATGGTACATAATATCGTGAAAAGATTCAGAGAATCCGGAGAAATCTCTATACAGAAGGGACAAGGCCAAAAACAATATTGGATGTCTGTGATAGGGCCCTCAGGTGGCACTGCATTAAAAACAGACACCATTCTGTAGTGAACATCACTGCATGGGCTCAGGAACACTTCTGAAAACCATTTCCTGTGAAAACAGTATGTTGCTGCATCCACAAATTCAAGTAAAACTCTACTATGCAAAGAAGAAACCATATATACACAAGATCCAGAAATGCTGCTGCCTTCTCTGGGCCCAAGTTCACTCAAGATGTGGAAAACTTCGCGGTGGTCTGTCAAATTTACATTTTTTATTAATATGGGGAATTATGGACGTCCTCTGGGCTAAAAAGGAAAGGGACCATCCGGCTTGTTGTCAATATACAGTTAAAAGGCCAGCATCCGTGATGTCATGGGGTTGCATTAATACACATGGCATGGGTGACACTATTAATGCTGGACAATATATACAGGTTTTGGAGCAACATATGCTGCCATCCAGACGTCTTTTTCAGGGAAGACCTTGTTTATCTCACCAAGACAATGTCACATTCTGCACGTATCACAACAGCATGGCTCCGTAGTGAAAGAGTCCAGGTGCTAAACTGGTCTGCCTGCAGTCCAGATCTGTCACCCATTGAAAACATTTGGCACATTATGAAACGAAAAATAAGACAAAGGAGATCCCAAATTGTTGGGCAGCTGAAATGAGTTCTGTTAAAAGAAGAGGAGATGCAACACAGAAGTAAACATGCCCCTTTACTAACTTAATTTAAATGATGTTGGTGGCATCAAATTCAAGATGGGCATGTAAAACAATACCATTTCTCAGGTTTCAACATTTGATATGTTTTCTTATTAAATACAGGGGTAAATGATTTGCACATCACTGCATTCTCTTTTTATTTGCATTTTACACAGCGTCCCAACGTTTTTGGAAATGGTGTTGTAGAACCCATGTTGCTTTCAACTGCCTGCACACCACTGCTACGGTGATTGTAACAGGAGCGAATATTTAGTCAACATAAACCCTAAATATCCTACAGGGCTTCACACTGTGGGAAGACGTAGCTCATATTATTTTATTGTTGTAGCTTTGTAATTAACCCAAATGGTTAAAATTGGTAAAGGATCTTCTACCACCTTGAAAAGGTGTAAAAATTACCATTTGCACAATATGCAGTGATGATGACACTGTATTACAATATAATGTCTACTGAAGTCATGGGTGTGAGAAACAAAGCAAACGTGCAACTTGATACAGATTTGTGTTGAAACGTCTGATTCGATCTTAGTTCAAATAATCAAATTCCGATAGTCCTCCAAGATAATGGAAATGTTAAATTGTTTTATCACTTTTACTTTCTTTATTGTGTTAATTCAGTTAGAATAATACAGCGATGTCTGCAAATCTGGGAATAGTCAATACATTGTTAATTGTTCGTATTAACTATATACAATAAATTATATACTTGTATATATTTTACACTAAACAAGCTGGCAAGTTAAAAATATTTCAAACTTATGGAAATGCATCCTGCCAAATATAACATTTCCATGTATAACAAGTAAAACATAATTAATTGTAAAAGCAAGATTAAATTAATTAAATGAAGAAATGAACCCTTATGTGTAACCTGAAGGCTTTAATGAATGTTATACTGTTTTTAATAGATTAGCATTTTCAGGCCAATTAAAAGCTATTGTAAGTATTCAGGGTCAGTGGCCTCTTGGGCCTGAGGTGTCGGAAGGAGACTGAGAGATCACCTCTCTGGGTAATGCTGCCCCCTGGTGGAATAACGGACAAAACGACCATCAACAACAGATTACAGTACAACTATAAGACAAAGAATATGACCATCCCAGTAGATTACAGTAAAATTGTTTGACTTCAAAAACATGTCAGTGTAACTTCTAAACTGTGCAAATACAACAATGACTCGTAATAAGGCCTGCAAAAGTTTTGCATTGTCACAATTCGACACACACACAACGTCAGTTTCTTTCTAGTTTGTGGATCTCTCTCTCTGGGACCCAAAGAGATTTGCAGCTAAGGGATTTTTTTAATAACGCCAGCATTAATCTGTGCAATGTGCACAAACAGCAAAGCTCCATCAAACTGCTGAATATTCAGTTTTTCGTACGCAGTCTGAGCAAATTAAAAGAGCTGACCGTAACTAGTGCAAAACTGGACTGACATTTGACTGTCATTGACTGATTGATTGATTGATTGACATCTGTGTCACATCTTTAAGGACCTGAACAAAGACCCACCTGACACCAATGAGGCCCATTGGGATTTGACCCATCTGGAAGACATACTGGACTTAATTGTTTTAGGATTAATCTATTCCTATGAATGCGCTACATTTTTCATATTAAAAGTGTAACAAAAACATGTCATATAATACATATGTACCTATCTGCTACAGCTTATGGATATGTTATGAAGTAATGGTATCATTTAACCAAATCAATAAGTTTAACTGTCACCCAATACATATGACCCCATGTTTTCGTTGTACATTATGCTACTGTCTCGTGAGCCGTGACCTACAAATGTGTGATGAAGGGATTAAATGGAAGCCGATAAAGATACATTAATTAGTCTAGACGAGTGTTCTTCTCTCATCTGCCCCATTATTAACATCGGCCATACAAGCCACCGTGTAATTGATATTGTCAAAGAAGAACATAAAATCTACCTAAATCAAATAAAAATAGTTAATTGGCAGAGTTATTACATTCTGGAGTCTATCATTACGAATGAGATTTAATGAAACCTCCCTTTTTCATCATTCCTTTTCTCAGACCGGTAATTGAATTCCTAATAGAAAACGCAGTTTTTGAAATGAGTTTTTTTGTAATAATGGTTCCTTAATAGAAATTAAATCTTTTTTCTTTCATTGTATGTAATTTAATTAAAGCAATGTAGGACAGTCCGATATTCAAACTGTATGAAGGTGAGATCTTCTCAGATTGAAGACCAGTTCTAGACCAACGTCACCAGACCTATTTAGTTAGATTATGGGCAGTAGACAATCTCTCCTGTGCCAAATAGGTAATTCAGCATAGGTTATGTTATCATTATCAGTCAAAATAATTATTCTGAAGAGGCAAAATTGCTATACATACTTGAACAGTAAACTCATACCATGATATTATGCATTGAGCATCCATTTTCAGCATCTAAGAATGATCCAGAACCAGGTCATCGCCATACATTTACAAAAGCCTGTTGCCTTAGCCTGTGTGTGGAGAGTTATCGCTGACAGCACAGACCTTCACAAGCGCCTCCATCATTACCAGACCAATACATATGACCAGGAAAGGCTCACTCAGGTTTCACCATGCATTCAAACGCTGCTCATATTTGACCCAAACCCAAAACCTCTTGCGATGAAAAACATCAGCCCACTTCAAGAAGGCCTCTTCCCCCCAAAACAGAAATGATTCATGCAGCACTGATCCAGGATGAGGATGCAGGATAACAGACCAACGCCGATATACAGAACATATGGAGGTGAGCAGAGATCCAGCACATTGAATCAGGCACTGCCAATGGTCCACAACGTGTAATAGGCTAGCACAGCAAGAACATCAGCTCCTGACGGAGAGCCGAAGAAAACAATGGAGGACAACAACACATTAAGTGTCTGCCCATCAAGAGCTTATCCAGCACAAAATGATCTAACAAACAAGCAGCATCGTTTTTACATTCTATTATTTGGACGAATGAGTCGTGGTCCACGATTCAGTATCGTGGTAACGAAAACATTCCCACTGGCAGACACACACACACGCGCGCACACATGCATGTCCACACACACACACACACACACATTACGATCTGTCCTTTCTTTTTTGAATCTGGTTGGACATCTGGAGGGAGCCCGGGAAGGTTTGTTTCTCTGTTGTTCTCCCGATCAGCAGGGCTTGGGTTGCAGTGCAAATGGCACGCTATTCCACGTAGTGCACTTCTGACTAGGGCTCATACAGTAGTACTATATTGGGGACAGGGTGGCGTTTGAGACGTGACTCTTGATGGCGCATGCGGGCTGAGCCAATACATGAACCCTATTTTAGTCCTAATATGGTGGATGGGTTTCAAGAGTGGTAACTTGGGATTTTTACATTGACTTTGAAAACTGCCTTCCCTCTCCTAGGATCAGGGTTGGACAAGCTACACAATACTGTTTTCTTTGAAATTCACAGGTTAGATCACGACAGACTAGAGAAGCCAGCATAAGGCCAGAACACAGCTCATGTATCGGCCTGGCCCCTCGTTTTATGGCCGTATTATGGAAACGCTCCCATGACATGAAAGGGAAAATGTAATGTGATGTTTTGACCGCACAAAGTATTTAGAAATTGTTCTGAGGAGGATATCTGAGTTCTACATCATCCAGTAGCTTATTCACACTCTAACGATACGAGGATGTCAACCCGGGTCTCCGAGCTCCACTCTAAGAGGTGCAGCTTTGTGACAGGATCTGACCAACAGGGACTAATAACTAGAGGAAATATCATCTGGATTACAGTTCCCAGATCTGAGTTGTTTGTTTTTGGGAATAGGGGCCCTTGTATATATCACCCCTGAACATGGCCTCTATTTCCATGTAATGTGACAAGACTTATTCTATTCTTAACTTGTGCTCCCGTGGCTGTGGAGGCAGGGGTCGTGGGTGGGTAACAGTTGGAGGCAGGGGTGTTGGGTCAGTAACAGGTGGAGGCAGGGGTGGTGGGTGGGTAACAGTTTGAGGCAGCGGTGTTGGGTCAGTAACAGACCAGAACTGAGTGTGCAATTTGACGATTAAATAGTCAGTATGAAATCTGAAATATGGTGAGAAGAGCAATCCCTGACG